>VZRX01021027.1:70002-82804 GCA_013398075.1 Notiomystis cincta | reverse complement strand
CCCAGGTATCGGGGCAGTGCCCAGGTATCGGGGGCAGTGCCCAGGTATCGGGGCAGTGCCCAGGTATCGGGGCAGTGCCAGTGCCCAGGTATCGGGGGCAGTGCCCGGGTAGCGGGTCCCGAGTGGCAGAGCCGCCGCCCTGCTCCTCGCCGCCCGCTGTTCCCACCGTCCCCGCGGGGCCCGCGGCGCTGCCTCCGCCAGCCCGGCCGGCGGCCGCTGTGGCTTGAGCGGGGCTCGCCTGGAAGCCGCTCCTCAGTGCTGGGGGGTGTCTCGCTTGTCCAGTCTGAGGAGCGTTTAACTAGAAAGGCAGAAGGAATAATGCTTCTTTTATCTGTTTCAGCCTGTCATTAATAATAAAATTTGTTTGTCTCCCCTTTAGGGCAGGTTCAATAATATTGCAAATTTAGAGTAAGCTATAACTGGAGCAATTAACTAAATTCAACTTCCTGATGATAACAATAATAATAATGGTACAGAAATGATATGCAGAAAGTGAATTCAACACACAATTTGGTCTGATGAAAGGCTCTGGTAACACAGGGGTGTTGTTAATAACAAGATTATTTATGGAGGGTGTGGGTTTTGAGATCTCAGGGCACAGCCTGTTAACACCTCTTTGGTTTTGACTCATCATTAGTTAGCAAAAAAGTTAGAANGTGTATATATATATATATATGCAGTGTTAAATTTCATTGACTCTCATGGACAGGCAATTTAGTGTTGCTTTTTTTCCACCTCAAGCAAAGCAAGACAGAGATAGAAATACTCTCTGAAAAGGCTTTTGGACAGCTGACAGGTTGCTTAATAATAGGGAATAGTGGTTACAATAATCCTTGAAAATATCCTCTTATGGACTTTTTTCTGTTTCAACAGTGACCAGGGATGGACTGTGTGTGGGTAGAGACCCTGCCTTTTCCAGAACAATCAGAGTAGGAGACAGGTAACTGAGAGTGCAGTCTGCTCCAGCACTCCTGTTGGCATGGACCTGGAAAAATCAATATTATACACAATGCCTGTGTCTCTTTAGGAAGTCAAGGGTGCCATCACCACCCATCCATGCAGTGTTCAGCTTGCTGCACTTGCAACACAAAATCCCCACTTTAAACTTCTTTCCCTGAAGTTTAAACTAATAATGTGTTTTGACTCATGGCTGGGAGAGGATAAAAAGAAGCATGTACACACTCCATGGAGAATGAAATACTCTCAGACACTCTGGTGGGTCACATTATTGATGTCAAAGATTAAGAATTCATTCCCTCAAAATATTTCCAGTTGGGACACTTTTAATGGCCATAAGACAATGATGTCTTGTTGAATATGCACCTGTAGTGAGCTTAAAATTAAAGAGTCAAGCCTTTGTTCTTTCTCCCAGGCACAGCCTGAACTGTACTGCCTTGTCTTAGCTCTCTTCTAATGAAAAAGCTCCTTCTCCTGTCATTTTAAAAGATGACAATAGAAATGGGAGGCTGGAAAACAAAGGCAGACAAAATGCATTAGCAAGAATGCCTGCAAAACAGTTGTTAAAATGAAAAGCTTTTTCCATAATTGAAGAGTCCTGGCTGGTATTTCCATGCAAGAAAATAAAAGAGAGGGCAAGTGCAGAGACAAAGGAAGAAGATCTTCATTAGGAGTATTGTCTAGCACATGGTTCCTCTAAACAAGAACTTTCTAAAGGATTGACATTTCCATTAAAAGGGCAGGCAGTTTGCTATGAAATGACATGCAGTTTTAAAGGCTCAGCTTAGAAGCCATTTAGAGCAGGAACAACAGTTCCCAATGCCACCTTTCCTGTGCTTGGTTCACTCTGTATGTGAGGCCACCATGTCCACATGAACAATAAGGAAATGCCTTTAACACCAATAAAACCCCTGGGGAGCATCAGGGTTTGTTATTTACCCCCATTCCTTTTTGCTGTTTAAGAAGTGGGGAGGGGTGTGGATGGCATCTAGACCCACATTAGGCTTCCACAGGCAGACAAAGAGAGTTCTGATGGCAGGACTTTGGCCCACTGTGCACTAAAAACAGTGCTGCAGACAGCAGACAGTAAAATATCCCTCATCTCCCTCTTGGCCTCCAGGAAAAATGCACAGGCATGGACTCTGGAGGTAACCAGTCCTAACTTTGTGTTTCCCTGTTCCCACTCCACATCTACACTCAATGCCACTCTGAATCTGTTAGCACCACTGAGAGTCTTTCAAGGGTTTTCATCATACTTAAAAGGCAGGACAGGGGAGCTCTAAATTAGCTCCCCAATCAACTTTTTAAGTAAGACTTAATAAGCCTACTGACTTTTCAGGAGTCATTTAGTGCCACTTCCCTTCCCTGTCTTGCTGTGACACTCAGCAGCACTTGAGAAGTGACTGTGCTTGCTTAAATGCTGAACTGGAAGGTGATTTAGGTCTCTTCTCCTTCCCTCTCCAGCAATTCACACTCACAAGGCTAAAGACAGTGGGGAAAAAAAAAACCCAGTCCAAAAATAAATAAAGTGAAGAGTTACCTGAAGTGGGAGGAAAAGATTATTTCATTAAATTTAGGAAAAAACCCAGCTTTTTACCAACTGCACATGGTTCCACTTTGTCTCACCTAACTTTTGAAACAATAGAAATTCTCAATATTGTTAAAGAAATAGTAATATAGAACTATCATCTTCCTTTTATATTTACTTTTATCTTAAGCCTAATGGGAAAATGGCTGGAATTCTACAATCCTTTATAAGTTTCTTGAATTATCTTGTGAGCAGCTTGCTGCAGTTCTTTTTATTAACCTCCAGACCTTACTATTTAACCACAAATAGATTTAGGTCATGCATATTGAATTGTTTTGATAACAGTCTAGTGTTTAATAATAAACGCTTCTCCAGAAAATTAAACAGTTCCAAGGCTGTGCTCTACAAATGTGGTTTTGGAAAGAGCACCATATGACAACTCAGATGGGCAAAGAAACCAAAGGACATTAGCAATGCTCTGTGCAGACTCTCTCTGAGTTGAATAATTACTTAGGGATGATTATGACAGAGATAACAGGAAATAAAGAAATAATAAAGTATCAAACAGCCAATGCCAAGCAGCTGGCTATTAAAAGGCTACCACCAAGTAAAATGAATACTTGAATTACAAGTAGTGTAGGACCCTGAGAGTCATCCTTTTCTGTCTCTAGCAAGCCTTTCTCATAACTTTGATCATCTGATGTCCTTTATGGAACTTTATTGTGTAAAGACGATGTAATATTTATTGTTTACAAACCAGCCCATCTCATTTTTGGTTTTTTTTTCCTCCTTTCTATTTACCACAACATCTTTTATTTTTTAAAATTTATGTATCTATCCACTGAAATATTTATGCAAGTTGGGTCCAGAGGGAAGCAATCTTGTTTTTGCAGATTGTAGTTGGTGCTTTGAGACAACTGTGCAGAGTAAGTAAACACAGAAAAGGAGAATTGGTTTTGTGCGTGCTTTCCTTGGGCACACGCTCCCCACTCACTGGAATATTTGGAATATGGTATTACAGAAAGGCTCTGAAGCAGCACTGCTGAAACCAACAGGAGAGAAACATTTGAAACGTGTCGGAGATTTTTTTCCAGATATTTCTGGTTTTGTTCTTTATCAAAGTTGATAGAAACCTGATTTTTCTCAAATGTAATAAATGGATGAGGTTATCTGCTGCATTGATCTGAAGGTCAACCACCTCCTTTGATGTGCTGTTCACAGTACTTGATTAAAATGTGACATGTTTGAATGTAAGAAAGAAGAAGGCCTTGCAATGATTAAAGCCTAAAGATGGGTTCCTGCACAGTAAACACAGGCAGAAACCCAAGTATTTTCATGAGGAGTGAAATATATGGAACTGCAATGCTCAAATGGGCTTTTTTGGCACAACTTTGTCAGTGGGATCCCCTCTTGTTCATGTCAAGCTACAGTGCAGCATCTTACCTGAAAAGAATGGATGGAGCTTTCTGCAGTCCTGGATCACCAGCAGCCCTCACCATCCAGACTCCTCTCTGTCCTGACTAAGGACAGCAGTGGCATCACCAGATCTGGAGCTGGCCACTGCTGGAGGGTTCCCAGTGGGACCTGGAGGGTTCCCAGTGGGTCCAGCAGCTTCTGAGGACAGGTGGGGGACACGCCCTGTTCTGCCACCATGGAACTGTCTGACAACTTGTGTGGGTGAAACAGCAACCCTCAGACCACCACTGTCTGCCTGGTCACCTCTTGGAGTGAGAAGTGTGAAATAAATGTTTTACAGAGGAAGACATTGAGAAAAACAATGAGGTTGTTTTCCTCTTGGACAGACTTTCAACAACTAAAATTTGGGCTCTAAACTTGTGAGTATCAATTACAGTTGATGTGTTAACATAAATATCCTTGCTAATATGGACTGTCTTGATTGAAACCCTCACTAAACTGCATCTGTGGATTTTTCTTGACCTTGCAGAAGCTGTAAGCTGTAAATAATATCCTCTCTAGCTATTTTAAGCAGCAATATTAGTGCTTTTCTTGTTTTGTTTTGCTTTTTAATCTCTTCCTCATCTCTTCTCAAGTGTTTACCACTTGCTTCTTTCTCAAAACTGACTTCATCCATCAAACATCTCTGCTGCTGTTTGACTTCTCCTGGTTAATTCTCCCACACCTGATTCCACATCTCTGCCTATGATCCACCAACAGCTCCTTTACCTTCCCATCTTTATCAAATGTCAGATTACTTCCTTTCCAACAGCACAAAACCCATTCCTTTGCTTTCTTTCTCCATTGCCCTGGGGACTTCTCAGTCTCCTTCCCATCAATCAGATTACTGTCCATTCACCTTTCTTCTAACATATGTAAAGTGTTACGAAGTTTTGTCATTTGCTTATCCACAGATTTATAAATTATCCAGTACTTCTTATTCATTCTGGCAGCAAAATTACTCAAAAATGCCTCACTTGTTTTCCACCTTAATTCAGTAGCCTCCATCTCTTCTCTCATTTTTATGATGTCCACACAATACCCTTTTAATTCACACAAATGGATGGATATGGCAGGCATTCAAGCAGCCTCCCTGGGAGAATTCTAATTCTCTCATATGGCCAGAAGAACAAAAGCAGGCAGCTGTTGAAAAGGTCATCAGGAAATACAAGCTGCAAAAATAGCCCCATCATTTAACCCATGCCTGGCCTACCTTCCAGCCCCCTCTCTACACCTGTGGCACCCAGCCACAGTTTTTATTCCCTTCTTGATATGGACAAGTTTTCCCTGACCATAGCACTCCTATCTTGTGAGAAGTTGCCTGAAATTTACACCCTTACTCTCTAATTCACTGGGTGATTTCTTCCTTTCACTTTTAGCCTTAATTGCCCCAGCTATGAAACCACTGACTCACAAATGCTTTTGTCCTTGTACTCAAATATGTTCCTTATGTCCATGCTTGGCAAAATTTGGTAGGGAAAAAGAAAACAGGTTAAGCTCTTTTGAGCACAATCATCTTTTTTTTCATATCTGAAGACTTCATCAGCAGCTTGGCCCAGCTCCTCAGCTGCTATGAACTTGCCTCACACTTCAATCAATATACTGGGACTCTTTCCCCAGTTTAGAACTGTTATTAATCATAAAACCATCCTCCAAATAACAACAACAACAAAAACCCAGAGAAAAAAATAAAGTCAACAGTACAGAGAAGCAGTAATGAATGTCAGTTTACATGCTACAATATTGTACCTTGCCATATGTTCAAGTAGCTTTCCTTGGAGAATTCCATCTCTCTCACATGGACAGAAGAATGAGAACAACAAACTGTTGAAAAGGTCATCAAGAAATACAAACATCACAGATGGCATAGGTGAAAGCACTGCAAAAAAGCAGAGTACAGAAAGAATGTGTAGGAGGATCTTTCTCTAATTGGCAGGACTGAGCTAGAAAGTGCACTTGTACACTACCTTTATTAATATTAAAATGACTATTGCAGGGGTACCTTACAATGTACTTGCCAACTGGTCCTTTTTCTAATAGAGAGATGAAACAACTTCTCCTGTCACTGGCATTCCATGCTGCATGTTCCTCCTTTCCAGCAGGTTTTAAGGAAGACTGAGTAGCAGAGTGGCTGTGGAGGGGCACCCTGGTGTCCTGCACAGGAGTTCCCTATTCACAGAAATTTGCCCTAGAATTCCAAGTTTTACAGTACTTGTCCTGTCCCAAGCAGGAATAAACACATTTCTTGTCTCTCTATGTCCACTGCCTGCTGTCTTAAAGAAAATCATGAACACCACCAAGAGCTTCACCACTTTCCTCAGAGGATCTCTGGGATTGGGTGACTTTTTTTAAATAATGCAAGGTCATGGAATCACATTTCATCACAGTCAAAATGGCAAGTGGAGAAAAAATTATTCATGAGCCTTGGCTAAGGCAAAATGTGAGTACAGACTCAGAGGAGCTGGCTGAAATTCCAACTTGCTAAAACAAATCCCTAGAATGTTTTCTGTAAATCTCTCAACTATGTAAAGCAATTTTTTATTTTCCAGAGAGCATTTAGCCTCAGAAAAATAAAACCAAAAACCAAATCCCAAACCCCCCAAACCCCACAAAACAACTCCAGATAAAACCCAAACAAAGTCCCTCTATCAACATATTGCTACAACAGAGCAGGTACAGGGAACCATCAAAAATTCAACAGTTCTCTGTGTTCTGAGGCATTGCAGTGTTGTCTTGTACATACAAAGGACTGTGATAGCTAAGATAGACTCATAAAAAATAAAAAGTAGATGTAGAGACTCAGCACTAAGCAATTAAAGAGCAACTTTCCCATTTACCACCAGAGTTAAATGGTAGAGCAAGAGCATGTAAGGTTATGGACAGAGAAGCTACACAACAGCAATTCTCCTCAATTTTTTTGTCCACAAGTCAGACTTGACACAACCATTCCTTTTAGGTGGTACCAGCACTGATATCATAACCCCAGAACTGGAGGGATACCAGCACAGGTCTGGCATTCTTATCTTCAAGTTCCCACAGGTTTTTCCAGGAGAACTCTGAACCAGGAAACACTTGAAAGTGCTGTTCCTGGCAAAGAGCTCAAAACAGAGGGGTGTGTTATATATGACCTTGCACAGGACTCTCCTCCACTGGAAACTCACAATGGAGGTCTCAGCACTCCGCTGTGCAGGGCACTACTGTGCACAGAGAGGGAAACAATGTCCTTGGAAGAATGAAAAGGATCACAGCATCACCTAAGGACAGACCAAGATCATTCAGGCTGCATAATCCAGAAGGGGATGGCAGTGACTCCTCATATTGGGGAAGAGGATTGCTTAGCCCAGAGATATTTGCTATTTGCAGGAACTAATCACAACAGAATTGTGATAATTTAACAACCATTCTTTCAGGGAAGCCATTTAATGCTAAAGGGCTGCTCATCAGTACTCTTTTCTTTAAACTGAAAGCCTAAAGAAAGGCATGGGCCAAAAGAAAGGCCATAAATAAGCTTAAAAATCAGCCTGGTTATGCAGCAAACCAGAAACCTTAAGATAAACCTTCCAAGAAGGCATGTGTAGTGTAGCCCTAAGAGCTTGACTGCACGAGGGAATTACAGAGCATAACTTGTGCCACGACTGTAACACTCCCTGGCATTCCCTCTCTGAACTCCTAGGTGAGAATACAAAGGGGATTGACTTTACACAGCCCATGCAGGATGTCAGGACTGCTGACAAAGTTTCCTGTCCTGCTCTTTGCCTGCACTTGCCCCCTCTGAGGGGCTTGTCAGAAGTGTCACAGCCCACGCAGCAGCTCCTGCCTGGCTGCAGGGTGCAGGTCACCAGCACCTGTGGCAGCAGGTTTGGGAAGCTCTTCAAAGCCACCACTGTGCTCTGGAATGGGAACAACTGAGCCCCCCCAGGCACCTGGGGCCAGGCACTCTGGCAGCCCCAAAATACCTGTATTTTGCTACAAGAATGCTTTAAATCTATTTGCTAAGTGGATTAAGCAAAGGGTGTTCTAACTGTGAAATCAGAACACCCCTTTATGTGTTAAATGAGAGCATTCAGAAGCGAAGCAGTATTATAGGATATAAATTATTTTTAGCTTAAAATGTGCAGAATACCAGAGAGAAAAAGAGAGTGCAAAATGCTCATATCAAAAGAAAAAGAGAAACCAACTGGAAATAACTTTCCCTAATGACTAGATCAAGTTTGCCATAACATTCATGTGACCTTTCAGGATGGTTACTGTAGGTAATGTTTGGGTCATTGCTCTAAAAGGCCAGAGCTTGCAGAAGTAAAAAAAAAAAAAACAAAACTTTTTTAATCTAAAAAAGTGGGGTCTCTCTAACTTCAGGCTCCCTGCCTGAACTTCTGGGACTTGAAAGAGAAAGAACACTTTCTCACATTCCCTTTCATTTCTTTCTCCCCTTTTATTATTAATGAGCGGTTTCAGAAATGTGATCACACTTTATGTACTTTCTCCATCTTCACCTTTACACACGTTCACAGAAGCCTTCTATCAGAGCATGGCAGTTCATTTAGCACCATCATTAATTGTTCACTACATCCCCTGGTTCTGACACAGAGCTCTTCAAGGGACCACTGCAGTTTCCTGGCTGTACCAGAACTAAACAGCAAATCTGGGTTATAAATAGGACTGACAGTCCTGGGGACAGCAGGTCAGGTGGCATCTCACAGAACCAGAATAGTGGGTTGGGCTGGGCTTGGAACAGTTTGTAATGGTCCAAGGGCTGGAGATTCTCCTGTGAGGAAAAGCTGAGAGAGTTGGGGTTGTTCAACCTGAAGAAGACTCCAGGGAGACCTAACTGTGGCATTTCAGGGCCTGAAGGGAGCCTGCAAGGGAGCTGGAGAGGGACATTTGATAAGGGCCTGGAGGCCAGGACAAGGGAGACCACTTATCCCATCTAACCAGTGCCAGAGGGCAGGGCTGGGTGGGATCTTGGGAAGGAATTGTTCCCTGTGAGGGTGGGCAGGCCCTGGCCCAGGGTGCCCAGAGAAGCTGTGGCTGCCCCTGGATCCCTGGCAGTGCCCAAGGCCAGGTTGGACATTGGGTGTTGGAGCAGTGGGAGCACAGTGGGAGGGGTCCCTGCCATGGCAGAGGTGGGCTGGATGGGATTTGAGGTCCCTCCCAACCCAAACCACTCTGGGATTCTGTGGTTCTTTGAACAGGTGAAAACATAAAGTGTTCCTTGTTTTGGAGGTCCAAAGGGAGCTGGGAGGGGAAGACAGGCAAACAAAGCCACAGAATTAACCTTGGCCCAGAGACATGTGGGCCAGCTGCAGGGTGTCAGGGAGGGTTCTGAGGGGGTCACTTACAGCACTGATATTATTGCCTTTAACTGCCATGAACTCCCTGCTGTACAGGATGATTCTGTGCTTATCCAGAGACCTGGCCTCCCTCTCAGTGAGCTGGAATTGCACCTAGAATTTAAGCTTTAATTGGATGTTAATTTCATTTTTAGTATCAACACAGTCCATCTAAAAATGGTGGATAGACTCCAGCACAGCTGGCAGGGAAGAAACAGAACCAGTTGTTCCTTAATAGAACCAGAGGTTCTCTATTCACTTCTGAATTGTTTATGTGGAGTTTATTGGGGGGGGTTTAATACATCTCAAACTTCCCAGGGAATTTTAGGTGCCTGTTTAAAACCTTCTATCACCCTGGTTCCATTGTCCAGTCACCCACCCATGTCACCAAGGCTGAGCACATCACTGCAGTTTCTGACTGTCTTTCAGATTGGTTTTTTCCTTTCTCTGAAAGGATTGATGTGAATGCTAATTTTTCTCAGGAAGAAGGTGGCAAGAATGACCAAATTTACATGGAAAGTGAGGGACAAAGTTTGAAAAAGGGTGCGCTAATTTAGGACCTTCTGGCCCACCTACAAACCTTCACATTTGCCATTTGTTTGTACTACCTTGTTACTCTGATAATTTTTTCTGGGGGAGAAAAGCTTATTTTCCTGGTTTATTTAATCATTAGTCAGACTGAGCTTTTTCCCTCTGGCTCCAGCATCCAGGCAGGAGGATGCCAGCCTTGGCTCTGCTGGCAGCAATACTCAGTGTGCTTCCCTTCCTCAGAGAAAAGCTGCTTCCTCTCATTGCTTCCAAAGAGCTTTTTGGCCTTTCACTGGGGCATTGCCAGCAAGGTCCAGCACTAATTTATACAATACCATAGCAATTACAGAAACCAAAATTGGGTTAAGGCTGAAGATTCTCATTATAAATCTGATTTCCAGCATTTCTAAACACAGAGAGGAGATTTAATGAAAGCTTCCAGGCTCTGAATCAAGTGTTTTGTTTTGGTTTTTTTTCATGGTTCCTGAAATGTTGAGAGTTTGATAAAACAATCTGAAAGACAGTCAGGAAACTGCAGTGAAATGCTCAGCCTTGGTAACATGGGTGGGTGGCTGGACAATGGAACCAGAAGGTTTTAAACAGGCACTTAAAATTCCCTGGGAGGTTTGAAATGTATTAAACTTGAAATATATTAAACCCCCAATAAACTCCACATAAACAATTCAGAAGTGAATAGAGAACCTCTGGTTCTATTAAGGAACAACTGGTTCTGTTTCTTTGATCTGCATGAAAACTGTGATAGTTATTATTTTGATATTGGTGTCTAGACAGAAAATCAAAATTTCTGAAAAATGTGAAGTCAAAGTGCCTTAAAAAAGGGAAAGTCACAGATGTTTGTCTCACAAGCCACAAATCCGGTCCAGAGTGTTGCAGTTTTTTAACAATTTCTAGATTTCTAACCCATCCCCACAAACTTCTCTGCCATAACTGAAGATATCAAGACCAAATTTTTCAAAATTACCATTGATTAACATTAAAACTTGCACTCTTACTTCATTCCCCTTAATTAATAGTGTGAACAAGCCAGTAGCCTGGACACTGTGAGGCCCCATTCCCAATGGGAACAGGACAGGGTCACCAGAAAGGTTAAACAGGCTAATAGTGGTGGGATGCTAACAAGATACAAACATGTAAGTGCTCAGGGAAATTGGTGTCCTTTGCTCTTTCTTAAACTGTTGAAAATGTCATGTACCTTCTATGGCTTCTTTAACATCCCTCCAGTGACCTTGAGAAGTTTTTAAGCAAAAGAGACACCTCCAACCAAAGTACTGGTGGGCTTGTGGTGCAGAAAAGATCTGCAATCTTTATCAGGAGGAAAAAGAAAACTAGAAAAGATAGTGTAACAGACAGTCCCCTGGTCTAAAAATGAAGAAAAAGGATGGTTGAAAACATTAGGAATAGCAAAGAGTGAGACAGAGTGGGAAATCTACAGAGAACCTCAAATCAAATACAAAATAAATCAGGAGCGTATCAAGAAATGGAATATTAGCATGGGAAAACCAAATCACATGGCACTGTAAAGGTACAGCAAAAGAAATTCCCAGGCTGGGGCAGACAGCTGGGTTCATCCTCCTGCTTGCTGTACCCCCATGGACAGCAGAGGTGCAACAGCAGGGCAGGGGAAACTGCAGGTGCCGGGCACTGAGCGGGCTCGGCTTGCAGCCACACAGGGCAGCAGATGGCAAACCAGGGCAGGGCCCTTGGCCTGCTCCCTCTGGGGTTTGGGGAGTGAGACAGGGACTATGAGGCCAAAGCTGCTGATCTGGGCAGGGACAGAGCCCTACTCAGGTGCTCAGTGTCTCTCACACCTGCTTTTCCCAGCAGCAGGACCAGTGCCAGGCTGGGTTTGGCCACCAAATCCCAGGGGTGCTGCTCTATCCTCATTTCAGCCAGGCTTTTAAACAGAGCCCTTTGTCCAGCGGATTTTAGAAATACTGACAAAAATTCTTCAGTTTAGGCTTCAGACAATGAGACTTAATTAGAGTCCTAAAAATAAGTCTGCTTATTTCAGCTTCTGCTGGTTAGCAGGGAGAGGCTGAAATGGGGACTTGTGTGCACACAAAGTCTTCCACAGGCATGGCAGGAAGGGTTTAACCAGCTGTGCTGCACAGAATGGCCAGAAACCCCCAAAACATGAAGGCTGTGCTTGCCTGCCCTCTCCTCCTATGGAGACTGGGGAAAGGCTTAGAATGGACAGATTATTGTAATAAAATACCCCTTTTTTCACTCAAAAAAGAGCCACAGGGGAAGGTTCACAGCAAGATGGCAGAATGAGGGGGGTGGAAGGGAAATTCTCTTTGACATAGAAAAATGTTGTTGCATTTCTCCAGTGAAAAAATATTAATATTTCATTTCTAGCCATCTGAAAAACAGACACAGCAAAATGTATCCCCAGCAGTAAAAGGCACTGCCCTATTACCCTCCCACTGTACACATTTAAACCAAAGGGCAAATAAATGTTGGCAAACAGAAATGTGATAACTTACAGTACTTTCTTTGCTACAGTAGCTGGGAGGAGAAAAAAATCCCCCAGAAAGATTAAGAAGCAAACATAAAACTGATCTTGAAATTCCTCTTTGTTGATGCCCCAGGGCAGGTACTTTTTCAACATTATACCTATTTTTGAAAAGTACCTGCCTGTTGGGGCACCTGTGCTCCTGAAAGCTCCTCTGTTTACAGACACACTTGGCAAAAAAAGTATAAATTAACTAACAGTCCCCTGATTAAAACAAATATTAGACATACAGAAAGTCTTCAGGAAAGCATCTGTTTAAAAATACTCTTTAATTTGCAGGCACCTGATTTTTAACCCCAGGAATGATTCCTCATTTCGTGAGCTGACTAAACCTCAGATAGCAAAACAGGAGGAAAAGGATTAAACTCTATCCATCTGCAAACTAGATTACTGCTTTGCCTCATAGGTTTCTTTTTTCTTTCCCCTCAATAATTTTGGCATTCATCTGCTAAATCTTTTTTTTTTTTT
>VZRX01021027.1:26398-61180 GCA_013398075.1 Notiomystis cincta | reverse complement strand
AGGTTTATTAAAAGAGGTGGAGTCGTCCACGAAAAAAAAAAAAAAAAAAAAAAAAAAAAAAGAAGAGAAGATCTACATGAAGACATAGCCTATTTTTAATGCTTCCATTTGTCAGGAAGTGACAGAGGAGTCAAAACTTCAAATTAGTAAAATAAGGTAAAAATGTATATGAAACTTCAGTAGTGTCTGGTAGTTGCATTGTGCAATTGTACTCATCAAAAGCTACCCTGACAGCTTTTTCATTCTAAGTTAGAGGAAAGTATAATGATTTGTTTATATTTGGAAGTTCTAAGAATTCTGTGTACATATTTCATTTGACTGTATCACAAAAGAATAATTTATTGCAACTACCTAACAAAAAGCTCCCAAACCTGGCTGTTTTAATACCTCACTCATTTCCTTCAGAATGTCTTTTTTATATTGTCATAAGATTTCCTGTCTGCAGCCCTGCTGCTGTAAACTTCTCCACTGAAGCAGAGCTCAGCCTCAAAAATGTCAAACCCCACGGCAAAGGGAGGAGGGCACAGAGTGAGCTGGTCCCAGGGCTCCTCTGCACCTCCCTCTCTGGGTCACTGCCCCAGCTGAATCCCCACATTGCCCAGCACAGCCCACACTGCTGGGCATCCTCTGTGCTGTGGCACTGAAGTTCACAGGAAAAAACCAGCATCCATCCACTTCTCCCCTTTGTCTCCTCTTTTCCTTCTGCTTC
The DNA here is from genome assembly GCA_013398075.1 of Notiomystis cincta. NCBI lineage: Eukaryota > Metazoa > Chordata > Aves > Passeriformes > Notiomystidae > Notiomystis > Notiomystis cincta. The sequence continues at coordinate 60,471 of VZRX01021027.1, read as the reverse complement.
CCTAGCAAGAACAAAGCAAAGGAGCTGAATTTTGAAAGCTCATTTTTCTTAACCTCCACCATAAGACGTGCTTGCTAAGGACTTCTGGGAAAAACAAGAGTTTTAAAGGATGTACCTGTATGTCAGAAAAAGTCTACAGGGCTGATCTAGGAATATATTGTTTTATTTATTTTTTAAATTTGAGGATTACACTGACTATAAGCCAGGGAAGGAGAGGTTCAGTGTCTTTACACTTGCTATGTTATGACATAAATACAGAATATGATGCATGCCTAATATTAGCTTTGATGGTAAAGGAAAATTCTGAGAACTCTAAAGAGGAAGGTTTGGTTTGTGGTGTCAGTTTTAGCAGGCAGGTGAACAGAGCTTTCCCTGCAGCCTCCCCACAGCCTGGCTGGGGCAGACAGCTCACAAGGGCAGGAAAATATTTTCCTTTCAGACTAAGCTTTTCTGGAAGAGGGAAAGCAAGGTCCACCCTTTGGTAGCTGTAAAAGAGGAGTTCAAGAGCAGCTTTCCAGAAGAACATCACAGCTCTTTGCAGGTCTGTGTGGCCTGGGTGCCTGTCCCAGCAGGGACAGGGACATTGCAGGCTGATACAGCTCCGGAGGGAGCTGCTGAGCTCCAGGAGTCAGCCTGAGGCACCCACAAGGTGGTTGCATCAAGCACTGAGATGTCACATCGAGCTATCCTCTGCAGACCTACAAGGAGTTTGATTTTAGTTTCCATGCTAGGCTGTCTGATCTTTTTTGTGTTCCTGCTCTGGCAACCTTAGGCAAGCTCGAGAGCTCAGTCGGGGAAGTGTCCCGCCACGAAGCCCGGTTTAATCAGCTCTTTTCAGGCAGGGCTTTTCCCGAGGAGCAGAAGGAGCAGCTGCTGGGTGGCAGGGCTGCAGTGCACTGAGCAGGGCTGGACTGAGCTGAAGTCCCCAGCTGGAGCTGTCCCTGAGTGCCAAGGACACAAACGGAGGTTGTGCCTGGGTGCCCAGGGTGGCTCCTCCTGCCCCTCCTGCCCTGGCACACCCTGGCAGGGCTCTGGCTGGGTCAGGGCAGGGCTCAGCAGGACCTCAGCGTGCCCCGCCGTGTGCTCCTGATGGAGCTGTGCTGATGCTCAGAGAGGAGCTCTGTGACTCGCAGTGACTGGCACAGGAACCATTAATTCTGACACGTGAGGCGTTCTCACAGTGTGGGGGCTCTTTGCAGGCCTTGGTAGCGATGTGGAGAATACAGGGCCATGAAAAAGAGTGCAGCTGTTTCAGTTGCTCTTTAATGGTTAAAAAAGACAAACAAATTGTATGTCTTAAGTGACAGTCTGTAGAGATTAAAGGTAATTTACCTTCCTCAAACCTTCAGTTTTAAAAAGTATTAAACAGCAGCTTTGATACCATTCTCTGAAATCAAAGAACAATGGAAGCACCTGGAACCCTGCTGATTAAGAATACTGATTTCCCAGAACAAAAATGAGAGGCTGTAATTTGAGTCAGGCTGTGGTTTTGATAATGCTCACGTGTGAATCTCCTTATCACCATCCAGGTTCAGACCAGCTGAGGGCCTCGGTGGTGCATGGAATGGGAAACACTGGGGTTGTGGCAGGCAGGAGAGAGCAGTGCAAACATGGCTCCAACTGATATCACTTCTGTGATTAAAAACATTACAACATAAAACAATCATTGAGAGTTTACTTTCAATTTACTTTTTAATCAGCTTTATTTTAATCAGAAAATTGTATCTAGCAAAGCTCATTAAATGACATCTACAAGGAAAAGAAAAGAAAAAAACAAAACAAACCCCAAACCTTACTACTGTGTTGGTAGTTTTTTGGTAAAGTTTAGAGTTAGTTTACAGCAGAGAAGCCTCCTGAAAAACGCCAGCTGTGACACAGAGCTGGATGCAGCTCTGCTGATGGATTAAGGCTGTGCACAGGATCAGCTCAGCTGTGAGCAATACCTTGCCAAAGGACATAATTGATCTCTTCCAACCCTATGACAATACCCTGAGGGGTCAAGGGAAGGATACTGCCATGCAAATTGTTTTTTAGCATCTGTTTACTGAGTAAATATTTTTACTCCCTCCATTAGTTACCATCTGCAGGATGAGACCAGTCAGATTCTAAAAGTTTATGTCAAAAAGCAAAGAGTGCAGTGGAGCCAGTTCACCATCACTAACTTTGCAATGTTCACAACAGGAGTCATGGCAGGAGATCTATTATAAAAATACAATTATACCAGTTCCCAATCAAATCAATTAATTGTAAATAGAATTAGAATTCCTCATTTAGTAATCAAAATGCTCAAATTATAAAAATTAGAGATACCTTTAAACACAGTTTAGTTTCACATTGGGTTTCTATTATATGTGGTTGTAAGAAATTAGCAATGTTATTGACCTATGTAAATAATAACTTTGACAATCCAAAAGGAAAAAAACCCAACAATATATTATAGCACAGAACTGCCAAAAAATATTTACTTTCCATTAAGATGGCTAAAAAAAAAAATCAATCAATCAATCAATCAATCCCTGAGTTACATGTGGCCACATGTGTTTTAGCAGGTTAATTCAGAAACTGCCCTTGGGAAGGCTAATTAGCTGGACTTATTGCTTATCTTTTCAGGGTGGGTTTTTTCAAGTTTTCTAAGCTAATCAGGATTTTTTTAAAAATTTATATTAGCTAAAGGCATGATTACTTACATCTGAAATATTTTTACAATTAAAACATTAAAAATGTAATATTTTGGTTAGAAGAAAATTTACCATTTATTTCAACCCAGACACACCCTAAATTCTGCTTGGTAGGAAATACTGAGTCAGGAACACAAATTTAGCAGCACCAAAAGGAGTTTTAGAAGGCATGGAATAGGATGTCCCACTAGCACACGCCCTGAGTGCTAAAGGAGCCTGGAAAAGCAGCACCTGGGGGCTGCTCACCACTGGCAGCAATTAAAAGATGTTAAATTGAGACACAGAACATGTTTTTTGCAGCATTCAGGTGAGGAGTCTCAATGATCAGCACTCATGATGCTTCAGACAAAGACCTGTAACCCCTCCTTGTGTTTCATGCCCACAAATTAGATTACTGATCCTGGTTCATAAATATTTAGGGAATCTTGTCCTCCTTCTGGGTGCACATCCATTTGTCTGGTGATGTTTCTGAGGCACACAGGCAGCAGCAAGGCTGTAATCTCATAAAATACCATCTACCTTTCTGTTTGCCCATGTCATTTTCCAAGAACCTTTTCCCTTCTTTGCTCCCACCTGCTTCTCTGGCAGAGCAGAAAATGGGAGAATATTGAGTGTACATTCAATTCTTGCTACAAAGTGCACATACAAATTGGACAAATGCAACTAACATGGTGTTGTGCCCCACAAGCAGAAATTCACTACTCCAACCCTTTGCTCAGGGTATTTAACCTGCTCTCTCTGTGTATGTATATATATAGAGAGAGATGGATATAGATAGATATGTATATTTGTATTTTAAAAGTTTTGTACCTATAGACAGTTTTAAAGGAATCACTAACAGATCCAAAGAGACAACTGATCAATATCGATAGATAATGCAAATATAGGAATTTTATTTACATTTTGGCCAACGAATGAAGTGTATACAGGCATATACTAAATGACTCCAAAGATCTTTATAATCTGCTACGTAAATAAATAAATAAATAAATAAATAAATAAATAAACCCCTATAGTTAAATTCTTTAAAAGACTGTAACACTGGCTTATGTACCAGAATACTCTCTGGAGCAGTTTCACCCATTTTACAAGTCAAGAGCAAGCAGATTTACATTTTTTAAAGGTCTAAAGGAGCCAGACTATTTCAGTGCTTCTTGGAATTCATATTCTGCTGTTTGCCCCTGCCAGACCCAACTCTTACAAAACTGCAGGAGAAAGGTGACTGTTTTATGCTCTTGACATCTGGAGTTACTCTTGTTTAAGTGCATTTTAAATGGGAAAGATTAAGCTTTGCAAGATGCTTATTCACACCTATATTGAAGAACAGAATATTCAAATTCAGCTGACCAAAAGGAGCAGGCACTGCAATGATAAAGGAATCTCCCCATCTCATGGTGGCTCATTAACCAGACACTGGAGTGCTGGAAGGTTCTCACAGTCTCTGTAGGTCATGGACTGAAAGCTGATTGAATAATGATGCAAAACAGAGTTAAAAGAAATAAGGGAAATTGGACTTCAGAGGGACTGAGAAATAAATGTTCTGCACTGGAAGGGAAACAAAGTGGCAGTTTAATCTACAGCATAATTAGTTCTGTTCATAATGAAGAAATACATCATATCTGAAATCTAGATCAAAAGATCACTTAGCCACCTCTGTAAGTTCAAGTCTAAGTAAGGCTCACAATTTCATTGGGACATTTAACAAAAAATAAAACCATCCAACCCCCTCCCCCCCTCAAAAAAAAAAAACTAAAACCCAACCAACCAAAAACCAACCAACTGACCAAACAAACCCGAACAAAAAAACCCCAACCCAACCAAACAAAAACAATCCCAACCCCAAAAAACCCCAACCCCAAAAATCCTGAGCAAGCTGTGAAGAGATTTTTTGGTTTTTTTTGCTCCTTTGTTACCTAGCCTTCTTTTTCTACCATTATTGCTGGAATACACAGCTCTAACTAATTGCATTGAATTCCCCAATGCTCAGGATCTCCTTGGAGCAGTATCATGCACCTTGAATATCAGGTTCTTAAAGCTGTCAAAACCATGAAAACATATTTTTTTTTCTTATGAACAATTTCAGGGACACAAATTAATCACAAACTGCTGTGTGAAAAAAAGGGGGAATAAAAAGTCTGTTCTAGATGGCTACAGATGCACAGGATATTTCTTCAGGTAAATTCATTCTGATTAGTAAATGATTACTGAATGGCCAAACCCACTCTTGCTGTTTCCTTCCAACTGCATGCACAAGGCTCTGGCCACTGCTGGCACTTTAATTAACATGGTCCATGAACAAAACAAGGCCAGAAGGAAAACAGACTGTGGTTTAAAAAAAGTATCTAAATATATACCTCCCCCTGTCCCCCCCAGTTAGATGTGTTAACTAGTTTATCTTTAAACTCTTCAAATACCCTTTTTATGACCAACTTTTTTTTTCTAAAAAATGCTCATTAGTTAAGGTTTTTGTAGAGTTCCCCACTTTGCAATTTCCTCTATAAGTTCTGCATTTAGTAGAGAAACCAATTTTTAACAGCTTGTATTTTGCCATTGCAGAATTCCTAAATTTCAACTTGCCTCATTGGAACACCCTTTCTGAAGACAATAGTTTAACTCACAAATAAACAACACTTCAAATGAGTTTGCATTGGGGTGGAGGAGTGTTTTGTTTTAACTGATTTCTACTTGCAATTGAAACCCTTTCTCCGTAGCAAATCTACTTTTGAGAGAATCATATTGAGGAGGAATCCAGGACTGCAGTAATGTTATTCTTCTGGCCTTGAAAGACTATTTAAATCTTTTCTACAACGTGATATAGGCCAAATTGAATTGGATGGTGTGTAGGGGGATTACCACGTGGCACCCACACACCATCCCATTAATCACACTCTAACCTTTCAAGCTGTTCAGCACCCTCCCCTCACACGTTTTTGCCAGATTTTCCTGCAAACGGAGCCTGAGGAACCAGATGGAACCTGGTGGTTTCTGCTTTTTCCCTACCCAGTGATTTTATCTCCTAAACTGTTCTTTAAGGTTTCAAAGATGGCAATTCCACCTCTTCAAAACTGTGTAAAGGAAGCTTTTGGAAGGTTCAGTTTCTTAGGCTTAGAGCCACGCAGCTCTCTGCCCTGAGAGCTAAACTGAGTACCTGATTTTAGGTAGCCTCTACACCTGTCTCTGTTTGGCATAGAGAGAATTTGACAATTTGTTGTTTTATTAAAAATGGCTGCAGTGATGAGGAGAGGAGGGTGAGTGGAGTGAGCAGCATCCAAAGGTGGAAATGCAGCAGGGAGAGGTGAGGAGAGGGGTTATGGATCATAGCTGTGCAGCTTTGGCAATCCATCAAGAGCTGCTGGGTGTAACTGAGCAGCCAGGCTCCTCTGTGGAGTGTCCAGCCCAGCCTGGGTGGGCTGGGCTGGGCTGGGCTGGGCTGGGCTGGGCTGGGCTGGCCCCCCTCTGCCTCCCACCTTGCTGAGCAGCTCACCTGGCCCAGGTGCTGGAGGCAGCTGCAAGCTGAGCCTGGGCTCAGGCCAAGTCAAACACCTTCAAGTTTAAAATAAAGAGAGAGGAATTTGGAGTTCACTCCTCGAGCAAGTTTTTGAGATCATGATTTGGACTCACAGGGAAGTTCCATATTTGAATCCCATTTAAAAGTTGACATCTTCCTTTGGATCTGCCTCCAAGGCCATTGAGTACAACAGAAAATTAACAATTCCTTGTGTGGATTGTTATTTTTGATCATAACCTCTGCTTGGAGAGACCAGAGAGTTAACTGAGAAAAATTTTCCTCATGGAAGAGGAATGGGAATGGTGAAACAAAATGGGCAGCCAGCGCTTTTAATTTACACATAACTAAGACCAAAATGCCACGTAGTGTCTGATTAGTAAGAAACAAATTCAACCAATTATAAGACATGGTGTAAATGTTCTTTCCCTGATTCCCTGGAGCAGCTTGCTCCTGGTGATTAATTGCAATAGCATTCCACATGTAGACAGACTTAAACCCGTGCATAATCTTATGAAAAATTGGGCTCTGAATTGTGCAGAGGTCAAATTACTGTTCAGACTAATGATTCGTTACATATTTGCTCAACTCCAGTTTATTGTGCCATGGCACCTAATGGCAAGGGCCTAAATTTGTATGTTAACAGCAAAAGCAAAGATTTTGAACAGAAACCTTTAGGAAGTAGCATTTCCAGAGCTGCTGTGCACAGTCTTTTTTTTATTTAAATAGATGGGTCAGTGACCTCCATCATCATTGTGTCTGGGCTCAGTGCTCCACTGTGCTGCACAATCCCTTGACTGAGAAGGGCTATTAGAAAATTCAGCTGGCTGAGAAATCTGACCTGCTGAACACTCTTAGGTACTTTATAATCAAATAAATGATCACATATATTCTCTGCTGACAGCTTATGGCTGTGATTGCAGAACTGCTGGATTTTGTTAATGTGCCTACAGCTCTTTAATGAATTGTTTCTTCACTTTCTGATTTGACTTCTTTAACAAATTTATCTTACTTTAATATTTTTCAGGACTGTAATCAAAGTCAGTACTCAAAATTTCAGTACTGCAAATTTCTCCCACAATGTGTTCCCAGAATTCCTTTCACAAGCAAGTTTTTTTTTAGCATTTATAACTCACATATTGCATTTGGAACTCTTCTGGTTTGGTTTTGGTTTTGTATGTTTGTTTGGGATTTGTTTATCTTTTTCAAAATTCTGGATTGTCACAGGTGAGTTCAGACCTCACCTTTCAATTCACACAGGGTTTCTCAAATATATATGAATGTAAATGAGGCAATATTAAAGCATCTTCTTCTGATCCTTACATATTGATTTCTATCCCTTTATTTGCAACAATATTTCAGGAAGCACAGAATTATCAGAATTATGGACCATGAATTTGTTTCAAGTTGCTGCTCCCCATTCTGAATTAGGCAAACTGTATTTATCCTGACACACAGATTTGCAGTTACCCCGATTGTGCTCTTGCCCTCACAGCATCACAGCACAAAAAAAAGCCAAAAGCTTTGAGAGAAATGGCAGCATTACCTTCTTCCCCCCAAAATGCTGGAATTGTGAATGAAGCTGAGCTTCATTTACCCTTCACCTTTGATGCAAGCAGGACAAGCAGAAAGTCTTGCATTAAAAGACACACGTTTGGCTGCTATAGAGCAAACTGATCAAAGATATATTAAAAGCTCTACTCTATTCTTGTTAAACATTATGATTTACCACTGGAAGGAGCTAGAGTAATGATGTTGAATCACTGAAGAAACAAGCACAGAGCCAGCAAAATGGTTAAATAATATGTGAGGAAAGGAAAAAGGGAATCAGTATCTTACCTGAGAGAAAGAAGGAGTCAGTTATTTTCTGATGCAAAGAGCTGTGGTTCTGATTTAGAAACTCTTATGTATGAAAAATGGGTCGTGTGAAAAGCAAGTCTGATAACTTTAAAATGAAAATTATTTTCTTCTGTTAAAAAATAAATTATGTGGGTGGAAACAGAGGGAAGTTAGCAGAAAGAGAGAGCCACTCAGATAAAACAGATTGTCTGTCTCGCTCAGTGAGGCTACAAGGTCACACACAGGGACTGTTACCTTGGTGAGAAAGTGATTCACTTTATGAAGCACATTTTTAGGTTGTTTGTTTAAAACTCATATTTTCATTGGTATGAGGGAAATTGGTCAATGACTTGACAGGAGTAGGAAGTTCCCTTCCCTTCCCTTCCCTTCCCGCACCTTCCCGCACCTTCCCACACCTTCCCGCACCTCCCCTCCCCTCCCCTCCCCTGGGAAGGGTCAAATGAGAGCCTGGAAGCAGCAGGGGAAGCTGAATTCCTGGCAGGGTGTTTAATCGCTCTATTTTATTGTGAAGTCCAGTGGATAACAATTTGGTTTAGGCAGAGTAGTTTTGATATTTAAAATTTTGATAGAGGATAGTCTGACTAATGGCTTCAGCACAGAGCATGGATTTATTCTTTCAAAACCTTCTCAATTTCAGGCATTTTCCAAAAATAGCAAGTCCTCAATGAGTGACTGCAGAAGGCAGAGCTGCCCTGGTGCCAGAGTGGGCTTTAGAGGAAGCCAGCAGTGGAATAGGTGATGTTCCTGGGACACTGTGTGCTTGTTCCAGTGACTTCTAAAATTGCTACCAGAACCCACATTAAGTGTGCAATTAATCATCTGAGCTATGTTTAAGATTGTGTGTAAGGGATTTTACATTAGAGCCTCAGTCAAGGGAGGCTTTTCTCTGGGGAGCTCAATCCCTGACCCTGTTCTGGCTCACACTAATGATGATCATGAGCTCTGTACCTCTCTTGGTGCCAGTTCTCTTCCTCCATCATGGCAGGTTTGGGGGCCTTTGTTGTGCTGTCCTGTGTTGATTGCTCTGTTTTTTTTTGTTTTCCCCAAAGAACTGGTGTTGGCTATAAGCTGATTTTCAGCTATGGTCAGAAGAGCCCTGTAGTGTCAAGAGCCAAGGAGAGCCAAGAGCTGCAGTGCTGAATGAGCTCTCTCATATTTGCTTGTGTCTGGTGCCAGGATAGCACAGCTCCTGTCTTTGTTGGCTTACAGCATCCTCAGGCAAAAGTCTCTGACAAAGCATCAATCACCTGCCTTCAAATCCTGCTGGTCTCCTCCAAGAGCCAGTGATGAGCTACATGCCTTTATCCCATCTTAATGTTCATTATTGATGTTGCTGTAAAAGCTGCTTCACACAGAATGATATGTAGGTAGTGAAGAGGGTTTTATGCTTTGGTGAGGCAAACAGTTATTAAAAGAAGAGAAAAGCCTAGGTGATGCCTTATGATTTAATGAAAACCTCTTTCTCTTCTGAGGAATGGTGCAAGGGGCCAAACCCACGCACTGCAGCCACAAATCATCTTTGGCTTGACATGTCTGAAGCAAACCCTCTGCACAGAAACTGCAAATCCCTTTCCCTGTTCTGCAGTGCTGCTTGCTGCAGCCTCTGCTGTGTCTGGTGCTCTGTGCAGCTCCTCGTGTCCTACAGGGCAATCACTGCTCTCCAGTCCAGCCTCATCTGCTCACACACAGCTCAGAGCATCTCCCAAGGACAGCAGCAAGGCAGGCTCTGTCCCACACCAGCCTGATGCATCAGTGTCCTCTGACTCACTCCCAGCCCCTCTAGCTTGACACTTGCTCAAGCATTTTGTTGAAGCTGCTCTTTTAAATCAAAGTATTTGGGAGCTGTGACTGCTACCCTGGCTTTTCAGAAGTCATTCTTGCAGTGCTGTGGCTTAGGAAAGAAAACTCTTATGTGTCCTTTTGGTGATTCCTTTATTTATTTGTTTTGTGTTGATCCTTTTTCTGTGTCTGTAATTTTACTGGGTAGCTCAAAACCTTCCCCTGGAAAGCTACACCCATTTATTTCTGACTGGTTTGGGCATGGGGGGGTTGGGGGGTGTTAAAAAGGCCCCTTTGTTGGGCTGGGGAGGCCAAGTATGTTCTGTAAGCTTCTTTTCTGGTAATCCTCTGTAACATTAGGTTTTATTTAATGGAACAGAACCTGAAAGCTTTTACTTGTAATAGTACAATAAAGAACACCTGAAAACTGTTGATTCAAAAATGTATCCATTTTGGATTATGGGATTCATCAAACGACCTGCCAACCACACTGGGCTGACAACAATGTTGGCCTCGTTGCCTCTCCACAATTTACTCCTTTCCTGGTAGCAGTGGCCAGGTGAAAGCCCTGTTAGCTCTCCTGGAGCCAAATCCTGCTCACTGGATCATGGATAAAGGCTACAGAAATACAAAATCCCCTAGGAAGCTTCTCTGGGATACTGAACTTCCTGATGAACCATTAATAAGGCTGTAGGAAAAGCACATTATTCTTTGTCTGAAATTAAAAATAAACAAAAAGCCATTTTAGCTAGCCCCAAGCTCAAGATTTTAAATATTTTGAAAAAGAAAAAATAATCAGGCTGAAATTATTTGCAAAATTTGGCTTTACTTATAAGTAGTTGCTGGTCAGGATGATGTTTTCCACAGAGTCCAGAAACTTAAAATTTATGCAGCCCCATGTATTAATGAATAAAAAATGCACTTGAGTTTTATTCATATGATAATAGCATTTGATGCAGAAGGAGCAATAATTCACCACAGCTTTTTTTGACATTCACTGAAAGCAAAACAAGCAGTCCTTGGTAGACTGCAGCATTTGAGTTACCCTGATCCACAGGTTCGATTCTGAGTGTGAAGGTGAGTGTTGAGTGCTGCTACTGAAAGTGGAATTTTATAGGTGGACTTTTCCTCCTGCAGTGCTGCTTCCCAAGCCACACCTGGCTTAGAGACCATGGTGGAGAGCTGGCTGTGTTATCAGAGTGATAACACCCTTCCTCACCCCTGGCTGCCCTGTGCAGGACTCAGATGATCCCTCTGGGTCCCTTCCAGCTCAGGAGATTCTGCAATTCCATGGTTCCTTGAATACCAACATTTCTTAACTCATACCACCACTGAAGAGTCACAACTAACAGCCAGTTCTGTAGATTTAATCTGAAAAATTATTCTGCAGAGAAACAGAGTGCATGGGAGGAATTCTAGAAATCTCTGTTTTCATCTTCAAGTATCCAGAAAAAAGGAGGAAAACCCCAGAGTTAAGGAAAATGAGTTATCCCCCAAGCCAAAGTGCCATTGGTTGACTGACTGGACACTTGGCAGGAGAGTTAGGAACAAAATATACCATTCCAACAATTCTCAAGGCAAAGAGAACCACTCCACCTTCAGGAGAAAAGTGCATGAATAATGAATTTTCTATAATATATTTCCCATGCATTATTGAAAGTATTACAAATACCCACATGCTTTTTCCATTGCAGCCTTGTGATGCACTTAATGTACTCTGTTGATCTCATTAGTGTAAAGAAATCATATTGGATGTGTTTTACAGCTTGCAATTATTTTTTTTTGAAACTTGAGGTGACACCCAAATATTTTAGGAGATGATTCATTGCAATATAAATTCTTTATATCAGCATTCCAGTATTGGGAGGGAGGTTGTTTCTCTGAAGGAATGAAATAAAAATAAAGAGCATTTGCTAAATCATATTTTCACAAATGCCTAAGTTTATTAGCACAGCTCATTAGTTTGTGACTCAGCTTTTATGGTGCTCTGGAAGGCTCTAAGGTTCCTCCTTACTACACAGCTACAACATGATGTAAATTCACCAAAAAAGCTTCACAAATAAGACACACATTTTACCTCCTATCAGTGAGTGACTCATTTCTCACAAAATTCAACCCACTACTTCCCTTAAGAACCAAATCTCAGTGCTGGTGCCATCTGATAGAATTGACTCCACTGTGTTAGTGACAACAGAAATTTTGAGCAGATATAGGATTTTGTCTTTTCATTAAAAAGAACAAACTGCTAGAGAAGTATTCTGAAGTGCAAGAAAGAACTGGAAAGTGGATTTTTTATTAATTTACAAATAAAATAGTATCAAACATGAATCAGCATATCAAATATTAAATTAATGTATAGGAATATTTATATAATGTATAGGAATATTTAAAATCAGGCTAGATCTCTAGGTATGTACATTTAGCAGATGAGATGAGCAGTGCCCTAGAATTGTAAAGGGTTTGGGTAGTACAGGCACCATTCACAAATTACTAAGAGTGGAGAAATAATTGTGATAAATACCTCACTGCAGAGTTTTTAAGTAATGAGGAGCATATTCACTCCATTATAACTTGTCTTTATGCTGCAGAAGGCATTTGAAAGTTGCCACTGGAAAATAAACTGGAAAATGCTGCATCAGTGAGGTTTCACACAGCCCTGGGATCCCCCTGATCTTGGTTTATTGAAGACACTGGATAATTTCTATTGAATCAGTAGGTTCATAAGTGTTGTTTGTGCTGAACAATAAACGAGGAATGCAACTGAAATTCATTATTGGGCCCCATTAGATACCAGACATTGATTAGTATTATCTTTTTGTCACAAGGCTTATTGCTTGAGAAACCCTTCTTTTATGAAAGCAATCATTCTTGCCTTTAATATGTCTAAAAATTCTCTTGACCTTGTGCCTTAGTGACCTCCTTTAGTGGTTTTATTGAAAATTGCAGCCCCCCAAGATCTGTCAGTTCCTCAGTCTGGATTCTGTGTCCAGGAAGGTCAGTGATGGAACCTCCACGCAAAATTAAGAATTAGATTCACAGGTTTCTTTTCCACTCAGATAAGTCTTTCAAAACTAAATAAACCTGCTACTATAAGCAGTATAGAAAATGAAATCTTAGTTTGCTGGAAAGAACTGAGAACTTACTAGGCCTGTTTATTACCACTAATATTTACTTTCTTGAACAAAGAAAGGCTGTTATCATTGCTTTCATTCAGCCTCCATTGCTCCCTCTGTGCTCCATTTAAAATGGAACAAAATAATTTTTTCAATCCAGGAATTCCTGAAGTCAGAGAAGTGACAACTGCAGGCCAGACCCCTTGGTCATGTAACCTAAATCCTAACTCAGAGCTGAGCATAAACAAAATTTTCTGATTCATGACCTAAAGCAGGAAAGTTGATCTTTTTTGGTTCTTAACAAACAAATACATTTTTCCTTCACTAGCAAATGAATGTTGGTAATTTGTCTATAATGAGAAGTATATTATAGATATCTGTTATTATCAGGCTTCAGCTGTTCAAGTAAGTTTTTATTCAAATCACAATTTCATCCCTTTCAATCCTATTCTCTTAAGAAAACTCACAAACAAACAAACCCCCCCAAACCACCCCACAGTTGTAGTTTGTAAAAGACATTTGGAAGAAAGAAATTGGATACATCTTGTGTTTTTAAACTTTTTCTGACCAAGTTTCAAGTGACTCTGGAGCACTACACAGGTGCAAAGGAAAGCATTTGCTGTTACAGAAGCTTGACAAGAGGGTGAAAAGATTTCAAGCAAGATTTTGCACCTTATTCTTCCTATTAAAAGCAATCAAAACTTGTAGTGGTAGAAAATGCAGGAATAGCCTTTGAGAAATATTGACAGTTTCTCTCTTAGGCATCAAAAAATGCCCTTTACTGGTAGTAATCATCTCCTTATTCTTGAAACCTTGGAGTCAGAGCTGTTCATTTGAGTCAGCCATATGTGCTAGCTGTCATAATTAATTCTGCTCCAAGCAGGATGCAGTAGATTATTTAGGGATCAAGCAGATTATTCCGGGATCAGCTGTGTAGTGCCACAATTAAGAGCAGGCAGGAGCAGGGAAGGACTGCAGCTCTTCACATCTGCACTTCCACTGCTCCTCTCCACCTCAGGGTGGCTTGTTGGAAATCCTCTTGTGACAATGGATGTCCCCTTCCACAGTTTTTTCTAATTGTAGGAATTTTCCCCTCACTTGTGAGGAAAGGCCACTGGCTGCCTCTGGACTGCTCTAAGGAGCTGTTTCAGGAGCATTTTCACCACACTGCTACTTGAATGACAAGATCACTTCATGTAGTGAAAAGAAATTGCTGTTGTTACCAGACTTATTTAGTCATGGGAAATTTCTCTGGGAATATTTTTTTCTCATTACTGTACACACAGTTGGCAAAGTCTGTCTGTGCAAGACTTCCAGCTCAATTTTGAAAACCCAAGAGGTTTGAATAATTCAGATAATCTGCGAATAAACATGCTGGCTTTGTGGCACTTATCTGAGTTGCCAAGCCTTTGGAGGTTTTGTCATCAAATTCTCATTTACCAAAGAGTTAGAAGATTTGTTAATGTTATATAATTTATCACTCCACTGTGCTGGATGGTGCTCTAAGAGCTCGGTTTGCTTTTCACAAAATTGCACTGATTTTAAGCCACAGCAATTTCCAACCTGAATGGCTCTGAGTGAAGAATCAGGCCCTTAGTGTTTCATGTGAATAAAATATCAGTGCTGAGAGTCACAGCAGCAAACTGCTGAGCAGGTCACATCCAAACCTGCAGTTCTGCTGGACTCTTTGTTTTAAGACCTCTTTCCCTGCTAGAGCTCAGTGGTCAGAGCCTGTCTGCAGTTCAAGTGAAGATTTTCATTGCTTTGTTCATCTGAAAATAAAGGCAGGAGATTGACATGGGTAGTATCACCTTTATTTTTTTCTCTCTCTCTTCTTTTTTGGTCATATTTGGATAGTCAGTCACAGCCAAATTTTAGAAGTCTTTAGGCATGTGATTGTAGGATGAATTTGTGACTACAATTGCTTCCTTTATGTGTGCCAGCTGGGTAAATAAACACTAAAATGCCAGTGTAGGACACACAACTATCTCTATAATCACAGTTTCTGCACTTTTAGGATATCTGAAAGTGTCTCCAACAAGAGGAAGAAGAACCAAACACATTTAAAACAATTTTACATTAAATTCTGAAAATACTGCATTTATTATATGTCACAATACCTATTTTTGAACCAGTGCTCAGTTTATTACATCCCTAAAATTCTGAAAACTGATGATTTGATTGGTTTAAAATAACATTTTTGGCATAGCCAATTAGCCAGCACAGATCCATTTCCTAATAGAGTTACAGAAAGTACATTACAGAAAGTACATTATTTTGCGAGGCAGAGCCATTCAGGGCAGAATTATGGTATTTTTAAAAACTGCTTTAGTTGCAACCCCAGTTATCTCACCCAGATAAACTAGATCTGCTCAGTTTTGCTGAGCAGCTTCTGGGCACTCTTAAAGACTCTTAATTAAATTCTTCAGCAGCACAAGGTTCCAGTCAAGGCTGCTCTAGTGACTGGCCCTGCCCAGGTCCTCTGTTTAAGGAGAGAAAAGGGTGATGCAGAAGCTTTTAGAGATGGGAATCCTTAGGAAGTTGGATCCATTGGTTCCAAGAATATGGAGTAGCAATGAGTGTCTGACCAATTGTTTTTACTCAGATCTGCTAATAAAATTACCCCCTCTACCCTGAGGCCTGAAGCTGCTTTATTAAAAATACTCAGTCTCCATTCATAAGGATCTCTAAAAAACTTCTGCTTTTCCTGACTCAAACTTGGGTTTGCTATTCAAGGATACCAAACCTCTCTTCTGCCCCAGACCTGTGGCTCTCCTTTCATGCTGCTTTCCTTGCATGGCAAGGGCTATGTGGAAGAGCGAAATACTCTGCAGAGAAGCAGATATGTGCAGATTTATACACTTGCACTTATATTTTATGCAAGAATGAGTTTCAGTTCTACCAGTGCCCTCAAGTGTCACAGCATGGTGTAGTGAACAATGGCACTCATCTGCATCAGGCCATTCCTTCCCATCAAGGGCTCTTTCACACACCCCTGGAAGATCTGAGGCAAGGGGAGGCACACCCCACCCAGGCCATCCAGCTGGAGCCCCAGCTCTGCACCTTGTGCTGCAATGCACAAGTGCTCCAGGAGGCAGCTGCTCACCCTTTCCCTCCCACACTCTGCATTCAGTCCCAGCACTTTGTGAAAAGCTCACATCTTTCCTCCTCACTTGTCTGTATTTTGCAGGCCTGTGCTCCATCTCTGTGTTCAGAGCTTCCTTCCTTTTCTTCGCTGTGCTTTTGCCTCTCCACTCAACTGTTAGGGGTCAACCTCAATGCCCTTCACACATCAGCATTTGTTGTATAAACCAAAGTACTTTGATTTTGTGGGGTGCAGATCTGAGGGTTAACTACTAATATGGTGTGTGGAACAGCACTTCAGCTTATGAAACTAAAACTATTAATGCTGGAGTTTATCATGTCTCACTTCAGACACTATTTGTCTTGCTTTGCCTTCAACTTCTCTTTAGCCTTTTTGTGGCTGAACACCTTTGGTAATATTCCCCTGACCTCGAGGCTGAAACCTCACAAACTTCCTAAACTGAAGCACACATCTCCCAGGGCAACTGCAGCTTCTCCAAAATAACTCCCTGAGTCAGAATCAATCCTTTCTAGATACCCATTTCCCCCCAGGGGCTCTGCTTTAATCATGCATGTGCTTCCCTCTTACATCAGCACGTATTTCCTTCCCTGGAGGAGCCAACAGCTGAAGGAGGTCTGAGCTGTAGCTCCTGCCATTCCAAAAGATTAGTCCTGTAACTAACTTTGGAAATCTCTGATTCAGGGAGCCAGCTCCTTCACAGAGGTATCAAACCAGGTTGCTGTGTTCCATTAGAAATCTTTCTTTCTTGTGATTTGAAGCTTAAGTGTATTTAGAATTCCTTAAGGAGTGTCTTTTGCTGCCAGAATTATGGCAGCAAGTGGAAAAAAGATTTTCAACTTTACAGGGGTTTAGATCCTCATCTCCAGTTTCTCAGTGGGAGTGGTCCTATGCACTGAAAAACAAGAAAGGTTTGATGCTGTGAGGGGGACTGGGCACTTCCACACTCCAGAGCCCCAGCCTCTGCAAGCTCAGACTCTGCTCTGTTTGCCCAGATGTGGCTGACGTTTGTGATTTTCCGTGCTCAGTCTGTGCTCAGAAGCACCATGGAAAGGTTTAGGACACAATTTCTGTGAGCAGGGGTGGGAGCAGCAGTGCTCAGTGGAGTCTCAAAAAGCAGAGTGCAGGTTAGGCAGGTCCTAGAGCTGCAGAAAGAGACCTTTGCTGTGCCAAACACAGACCAGTATTGTCTCAGACCGGTGAATACGGGCTGGGACCAGCAGCTGCCTAAAACCTAAACATGAATCAAGGTTGGGTTGTCATTATTGAGCAGAATGTTATGAACAGAATAACAAATCCTGTCCTGAAACTGTAACAGAGATTGATGGATTCTCTTCTTTTTAATTAGCTGGATGCTATTTATATTTCACAGGGAAAATTTAGCAGGTGCCAAAAGCTGATCACGTCTCCTTAATCTAGTCCATCCCTGCATGTGCCTTCCTTGAAGTCTCTGGTTTTCTTATCCTTTCAAAGTTTATTCAGTACTCTCTTCTCTTAAACTTTTTGTCCTGTTTGACTTGTGCCAGGATTATCTCCTGTTCCCCACCACCACCACACTGTGTCCGGCTTATAAAAAGGAGAAGCAACTTTTAAATATCTGCCATTCCATTTGTATTTTGTGGTGCTGAGTTTGCTGTTTGTCACATGTACAGTTTTCCTTCACTGCCTCCCAGAAAACCATGAGTGCAGTTTCCAGCTAAATGAGAGCAATTTGTGTTTGGTGGACAGGTATCATCCTTTGAATTTTTGTTGACATCAGGCTCCTTGCAGGCTGGAGCTGCTGCTAAAAGAGTTAAATATGTTATCTTAGTGAATTAGGGCTTGTCCTGCCAAAAAGAAACATTGGTTTTGTAAATAAATGTAACTGAGGAATAGGTACTTTTTTTCCTGTTTTTGCTTTTGCAAGCAGAAGAAATGAAATTATATATAGCAAATTCAGGGTTGTTTTTTCTCTCATCCAAACAGAAGAGGCATAGCAGAGGAACAGTGCACCTCACAGGAGGATCCATTTAGCTCTCTCCATTTTTTAGACTGGCAGAACCAGGATCATTCATGTTTTCTGCTGAGCTATAGCAATATGACTCTTTGACACTATTTACACGTTATTTACTTTCCACTCCTACAGGGGAAAATTTTTTGTCTGGTCCAGAACATAATTTGAAATAATATCCCGTATTCCTTAAACTGCATCAAAGCTTCCACTGGGTGGCATTTCCAACCACTTCAGTTTAAAAAGACCTTGTGATATGACAAGTTTTCCTGTCTTTTCTGGAGCAACTACTCACAAACCAGATAAACCCACAATTAAAACACAGAGAAGGCATAAAACAATAAATGATGCATCAAAGTTATCAGTCACACTGCTGTGGAGGATGTGCTTCACACAACAAACATTGATAGTTTGCAAATCTACATGGAACAGGATGGAAGAGATGGATTTGGGAAAATGGCACTAGAGGCACCTCTTCTCAGTTGGACACAGTTACCCTGTGCAGGCAAAATGATTACAGATTACAGTGTTACAGGAGAAATTAGAGAAAGTAGTTCCTATTTTTTTCTCTAGTTAAATTCTGGGATTTCTCCCTTTGTAGAAAGTGCATGTGTTACTAGATTGTTTCCCAGCAGCTCCTGAGAAACACTCTGTTGAAGTTTTTTTAATTTAATTAGTTCTTTTTGAACTTTTTCCAAACATTTATGTTAAGCCACTGTTTTTCAAGAAAAACAGTTTCAAAAAAACACTTTTTCAAAACCATATTTTTTTTAAATTAATACATTTCTATACTGTGAAATTTTTTAGCATTGAAATGTATCAACAGGCGTAAACACAACAAAAATACACTGGAATATTTTCACTAAAGATAGGAATTTCAGAAGTGTTTC
Organism: Notiomystis cincta; assembly: GCA_013398075.1. Lineage (NCBI taxonomy): Eukaryota > Metazoa > Chordata > Aves > Passeriformes > Notiomystidae > Notiomystis > Notiomystis cincta. Next base: position 41,553 of record VZRX01021027.1, on the reverse strand, counting down.
TTAGCATCAGATCCTTATTTAAACACCCAAGTAGAAGCAAATCCTTCCTGACAGCCTGCTGCAATTACAGATGCAGAGCAATTGAAGAGCTCCTCTGGTGGAACTCATTTGGAAAGGTGTTGATAGCCCGTGTGACAAGGAGTGCTCCCTCTGAAGGGGCTGAGCATAGCTCCAGAGTTGTGTTCCCACTGAAACATGGCCATTAGCTCCATGCCACCACGTGGGATAAATGAGGATCCAGGCATGGCCTTGCACATCAGATGAGGCTGCAGAGCAGGGCACAGGACCAGGAGTGTGGTTCTTGGCTTGCCCCTCTCTGCTGCTGCTCTGAATCTGAAGCAGATTCATGACCATGATGGGAAATTAATGCTGACTGATGACAGACAGCCTACAAATCTCTGCCTCCCTCCCCTGCCTCCTCCCATGAAAAATACCACTGTGTTGCCATCACTGTGGCCTCCTGTTCATTGACTCCTAAATGCTTCAGTGTAATCTTTGGAAAGTTAATCTCCTATAAGTGGGGAGATATCTTTATTTGCAAACTTGGTCCTGTAAAAATTTTAGTTGTGCAACTCCAGAGCCTATTTTTCACACAGGAGTTTAATGTACCTACCCAAAATCAATTCTGTCTCAGAAAAAGGCTCTAATTACATTTTACTGCCACGATGGAATTTATTGCTTTTACAGATAACATCATTCACACAGAGCGTGTACTTAAATGGAAGAATAATGTCTCCTGGAATAATTGTTATGATATTTATGGTAAAATACAGGTGACCAGTCTGTAACTGAAGCAGATTTTTATAGCTCATTCTGCGTCTTGATCCACCCCAGCCTTTTCTGTCTGAGGTAATAATGGCAGAAATGACATAGTGATGCATCTATTTATCCATCAGTCATGTTCTTTTTCCTTGTACCACAGTGTGTTTTCTGACAGTAGTATAGATGAATTCCAGTGTTTTGTCAGCCTCAAACAATAACACAGAAATGCATTTCAAATATAAAAAGCCACAAGACTTCTTAAACATGACCAAGCTTTGGAATAGGTCTGAAGATTTTTCTTCACTATCAGTTTAGGGTTTAAAATCCAAATCTTTCTACCCTCAGCATTATTTTTCCTGTGCCTTAAAAGTGATTCTTTAAAATAAAGAAGAGAGTTCAAATGTGCCTAAGAAGTCAGGGTAGCATGAAGAATAATGCCCCTCCCCATAAGAGTGGATCAGTGCTGGCCAATAAAGGCAGACACAAAAAGCTACAGCTTTTGTCTGGTTTTCAAACTGGTTCAGTCCTTTGTGTCCCCTCAGTTTCTACACAGCAAGCACATGACAGGGTCTGACATGCACAGACAGGGCTGAGGGTGTCTGCAGGTGTGCTGAGAGCCCACGTGCTGCCATTCCTGCCATTCCTCAGGAAGCCAAGGGGACACATTTCCAGGGCTGTCTTCCAAAGCCCTCTGCCTCACCCTGCCAAAACCAGCCCCAAGAGCATCCCAGCCAGCACAAGTAGATCCCATCAGGCTGTCTCCTCAGCTTCCAGAGATTTGCAAGAGATTTGCAAGGTTTGCAGTCTGGATCCAAAATATCTTTTGTCCTAGGCTGCAGGGTTAATCTATATCAGAGCAGTGGCATTAGGGACTGCCAGGGACAATGCCAATGCCACCTAAGCTACCTCCCCTTAGTGGAAACTCTCTGTAGCTGTGCAGGCTGCTTCTGAACTTGCAGAATAGTTGCTGCCCTCAGCCAAGTCTGTGTCCCTTCCTCACAGCTGCATTTTTCCTGCTTTGGGAAGCCTGGGCTGTATCCCACAGCAGGCACTTCCCTGGGAGCCTGTCCTGCCTAACCTGTGCCGTGGGTGCAGGCAATCCTTGGCATTGCTAAACACTCCAGAATTGTGCTGATCGTGGCAGATGACAGACCTGAACAGCCTGGACAAAGACAGGTTCTCACAGACTGTGGGGAGGGTTCAGGGATTGATGCTGTGAGGAAATTCATCCTCCTGTGAAGTGGAGCTTCCCTTCTCCTTCTCTGGGATGTGGCAAATGACCCTGTTGACACTTCCAGTCTCTTTCAATACAAATTAGAACATGTTAGCCTAAACTGAAAGCATCTCTTTAAGCCACTTCAACACAATCTGTAGGAATGTGCATGTCTGTGCCCTTTCTTGCTGTTCATGAAGCTTCAACTGTAAATATTACTGATACTGACACATATGTTCTGCAGCTTGTAGGCATCTCCATCCCTCCTCCCCTTTTGGGTTACTGCACTTGAATTCCTTCCATAACTGGTCCTTGCACCTCATTTATGTGTTTAATGAGGGATATTGGTTCCCAGTGATATCTTCCTTTCTTTGCATATCAGTAAATACCTAACTCTTTCCTCCTTGGATTCCCACAAAGAGAAAATCCTTGTGAAAAAGTGCTAATGTGTTACTTCTTTCACATTAGCCATGGCTAATGAACTAATAAGTAGGCAAAATAAGCCATCTTATGGAAAATACACTCATGAATGTAGATCAAAAATATTTGGATATCCTTCAACATGGGGTTACTGAGTTACTGCCAGCAGAAACAAAGGGGGGCTTATATCTACTTCAGCATGGAGCCATAGGCAGAATCACTTAGCTTGGAAAAGACCCTCAGGATCACTGAGTCCAGCTGCAAACCTGCCACTGCCAAGCCCAGCACTCATCCATGCCCCTGAGCAGCACATCTACAAAGCCAGGGGCGTGCCAGGGGCCTGGACAGGGCTGCCAGACAAAGGGAGAAAAGGGCACAGCACTGCCCTGCTCTCCACGCTGCCCCTGTGCCCCCAGGCACCCTGGCAAAGACTCCTGGGGTGAGACTGTCCCTCTACCACTGAATTTCTGCCTCTCTGGATAGAGTGGAGCTGTTTTAAAAAGCCCAAACTAATAGATTTTGTGAGAGGCAGAGAGTGCCCTCCAGGCTCCCTCCAGTGCATTATTGAGTGACTCATCACCCAATAAAAAGAGTAAGAAAATATGAAGGATGCATTTTAAACAACTAATATTCCCCTTTCCCACTTTGATATTTTCTTAAGGGAGGAAGAGGCATAGGAATCCCATCACAGCTCTTTTTATTCCCACTGAAAGACCTCATAACTTGTAATAAGTGCATCCCTGGCAGTTTATGGAAAAGGAATTCAGGGCTTTCAGTTTTCCTGTGGGAATATACAGCCTCCCCCTGCTCAAGAACTGGCAGTGTGACCTTGAGGTGTGAACCTGAGCCTCCTGTGAAGTCCTGTATTGCAGGGCCCCTGTGTCTCTGTTTCACTTCTCTCCTTCCTGGCCTCTCCCACTCAGGAATAGGTGAGTATTTGTATTAGTCCTGCACAATTTAATGAACTCGTCACAGAAGGGAAATAGAATGGCTCCTGTAGCACTTATGTAAAGAACAATAAGAGGAATAAACATCACAGCAGATGTTGCTTCTCTTCCCAGCAATATTCAGTTTCAAACAATCTTCTTTCCCATTAATGAAGAAAAATGCAAATGCAGAATCTGGCAGTTGAGAGGAAGAAACAAAGGATGCTGAGAGTGAATTGATTTGTTCTGAAGGGGCATTTCTATGCTTAGTGCCAGGGGGATTTACACTTCTCAATTTTTGTGTCACAGCTGACCTCCTTTGCTAAAATATATTCATGTATGGTAGGTGTGGCTTTGAGCTACCTGGCTCTGAGCACAAGTTTTTCTCATCTGCCACACAGAAAGTCCCACTTAGATCTGCAGAATGAACCACATTAACAGCATCTTGGCTAGGAAGGGGATTCAATAGTCACAGAGAAAAGCCACAGCTGTCTGGGCTAAAAAAAATCTTAATGTCTTCTGAATGTTTGTCTCTGCTCACTTGCTCTTCTTGTGGTTTTGTTCTATTTTCAATCTTCTTTACGCCAAGGCAGCATTATTGAATACTGATGACACAAAACATAGTTCACTGCCAGGCAATACATTTTTCAGTCATTTTATGGGAGCCCTCACTGTGTGACCTACAATGCTTGGGATACTGTTCCAGGCAACCTAGGCTGATGGATTACATTCTGCTGCTATTTGGGGTGTAGGGGGACAAGGTAAGAGAAGATTGGTAGCTGAGAATACCTGACATGATCAGGCTTTTAAAGTTTTGCTGACAAAGTTCTCCTCTGGCTGTAGATCTTATTTTCAATATGTTAATAACTTCTGTGAAATATCAGGTGAACATCCTCCACCCAAGGAGGACACCTCAGCTGCTGTGATTGAAGCCCAAGGAGCTTTCCAGAGTGGATCTTTGCAGCAGTGTAAGAGACACCTTCAGGTTACCTCAGGAACACCTGGGCTGTGCTTTCACCTGCAGTGCTGCCAGCACAGAAATCCTGTGCACCTCAGCTCTCCTGGACTGGAACAACATCTACCAGCAGCCTGAAAACTGGGTCACTTAGATAGGTCCCTGAGTGAATTTAGGTGAGCACAGTAGCCTTAATAGTTAATAAAATTACTGAAGGGTGAATTGAGCTGCTTGGACTATCTGCACAAACCGTCCCTCCTGAGATGAGTGCCTGAAATAGAACCCAGAGTCTACCAAAGCCACAAGCCCAATAAAACCACTCTCCAGTTTCTGCATGACTCTGCCCTAAGTTTGCATGTTTCAAAGGAGGAATTAAAATGACTGTGGTGCATAAAGCTTTCCTCAGCAACGCTGCTCATCCCACATGCAATTATTTATTTATGTACCTATGGTTTCCCCAGCATACCTCCCTCAGAACATTTGAGTTATCAGTTCTGCAAATCAATAAAACACATCTGGTAAGTAAAATTTGGATGGCCTCATGCTGTGATAGCTTTTGTAATACTTCCTGCATTCATTATTAATGGTTCATTATGGAATTAATAATTTAAAATTATCTCTGATAATTTTAACAGTCCCCAGTCCGTTATGTTTTTGTGTATTTTTTTTTCCATATATAATTATTATTCTCTTATTTGGGTCTAACTTTGTGTTCTAGGACCAATATCCTTCATATCTTTTCAAAGCCTCAAGGACTAATCAAAATACAAAGCTCAGGAAAAATGGATATATAACTGTCATTTAATATAAAGAAAATCTAAGTTGTGTGTAAATCTCATTTCGCTTTTTTTCTTTCTTTGAAGCCTTCTACTTTTTTCTATATCAGTAACTCACTTCTCATATTCACTTTACAGATATAAGGGTTCTATCACTTCTGGGACCTGAATATAGATGAGCTTTTTTATAGATGAGAATTTTACTGTTTGAATCAAATAATGAATATCCAACAGCTCCTGGAGCTGAAGGCAGTGGCAGTCCAAGCAGGAAAGGGTTGTATTTTCACTACCTGGAAAGACAGGAAGTTCATTCCTAGGTGAGTTCAACAACCAAATCAGTGGTACCGGTGACTTTAAATAAAATATTTTGTCTGTGATATATTAAATCCTTTGGCTCCTGAGGTAAAAAAGGCAGTTATTGGGTACAAATGTCTATTAGAACAGTTGTTTCAGTTTGTTCTAAAATCTCCAGGTAGCAGAGGCCATGAGAAAGGAAGAGTATCACTGTGGAATAAACCTTCAAGTTAGCAGAATTTGAGTCAGAAATGGTTTTGCTAATAACCTCAGTGAGATCAGGTTTTTATCCCTATGACTTCTTGTCTTTCTTTTATCTACATACTTTCTTCCATGGTAAAAACTTGCAGAGCAAACATGCTGCATATTGTAATGACATGTAGAACTGCATTCATATTCCCCAGTGAGAGAAATATTTTTATCAGGAATAACTTCTTTTATTTCATTTGCTTTTTGTACTTCACATTTTTCAGTTGTGCTGCTTTTTATACAATCTCTGTCTATATTTACCTGCCTAAAATTGCATTGTACCAAACAGCTGAAAATATTTAGATTTAAGAATAAGAAAATCTTTAATTGTTACATGCACTAATATTTTAAATATAATCTTTATATAAAGACTGGGTGAAGAATAGAACTGAGTTCCAAAGTTGAGTGCAGGACTGAAGGAAAGACAAGTCTGGATAATCCAAAGTTTACAGTTTGGGAAGCAGATTTTCTGTCTGCAGAGAGAAGAATGCTAATTTTATTAAAATCTGTGTATCAAAGAGCATCCCTGAGAACACAGGAAATAAATTTCATTCTACTTTTGAAACTCACACTGAGAAGAATTTTGCTTTTTCTTTAGGTATTTTTTAGGCAGTAACACTCCTACTAAAGTAACTGAAGTCTTCTGAGGAAAAGGAAGTCATCTAGCTTTCTGAGCAGAACTTTTGGTAGGCAATTGAAGATTGTTCTATGAAACCCAGCTGGGCTGAGGATTCTTGTCAGAGCAATGCTACTGGAAAAGCTCCAGTGAATTTGGAGTAGGAGGCATCAGTCAATATGAAAGATTTTTTTCAAATGTCCTCAAGTTTAGAAGATACTTCACATTAGAAGTATCTCCTTTTGGACAATAAAGTTCTCCATCATTTTGTGCACCTGCTCCAGAAAAAACTGGCAAAAATTGCAGTGGAAGACACTGAGAAGGAAGCAAAAATTTTGTGTAAAAGCAGCTTTTATAAAATTCCAATCAGAAGAGAAACTGTGGCAATCCTTTACTCTTGGCTCCAGTGTTGTTCAGGGCTTAGGTTTCCCTAGAATTAATTGTTGCTTTGAGCCCAATAAGTGCTGAGTAATTAGAGCTTTTCTCTTAGACAGGGCTTTAATTATTTGTGCTGTCCTTCTTTGAAGTGTGTCTGACCCTCCAATGTCCTTCTGCAGATACAAGAAATGGGCACAGTGTTCACAAATGAGTTTTGTAATTTGCCAGGACTTAGAAAATATGATCTTTTTCCTCCAGTCTGATGCTGTCCAGGCTGCTATGTCCAAGGATCCTGTAAATCTACTCAGTGTTCACTATTTTGCTACAACCTCACATTTTCACAGTCATCAGAATTTCCTTGTTCTTAACAGGATCCTTGTTTCCTGGGACAGGTAAGTGGCCTCTCCTGTAAGCATGACCTGTATTCTTTGTCACAGACCTGCAATTTTATGTTTGAGATACTTAATCTTGCATGCTTAACAGGAGATCCAATGATTTATTTCAGGGACTTCCTTCATTATTTTCCTTGCTCTTGCCTTTGTATTGGTTATTATTTCTCCAGAAAATCAGGTTACCTCAGTAGGTCCTACCTAAAGCTGGCTGGTTAGATCCATGTTGTCTTTGTTTCATGGAAATATTTATGACATTTTGTATTTTCCAGCTTCTGCCCAGATACTGTAAGACACAAGATTTATTTGATTTCAAAACATAAGATCAGGTGACAGACTGAACCTGGCTGATAACACACCTGCAATTACTCTTCAGCATTGGACAGAAACCCCAAAGTAAGACATCTTTCATACCACCTTCAAGGAATCACCTGGCCCAGTGAAAAAACCCTCATGTCCCACTCTGGTTTTCATCAGGTTGGTTGCTGTAATAACACAGGCAGCTTGCTCAGTCTGGATCCATCATTTGTAAGGGATTAATCCTATCAAACTCTGTTGTTTTATGCATTTTGACAGACAATACCCAGCTAATTCAGACACAATGTTTGAGTAAATAAGTACAAAACACTGCCTTGCCTTCTTGTTAGTTGAATTTTAAGCTGAGAGACTACTTTATTACCTCACATTGGATCTGTCAAGTTACCAGATATCTGCATTTCACAATGATAAATGTTTGAGCAGGAGGTTATTTTGACCCTCACCATCTTTTCAGAGACATCAGTTTAACACTAACATCCATAAGGAGTTTTATAGGTCCTACACTGTATATGTAGCAATGGGCTTTATATGAGTTTGGTATAAATCATGTTTCTTCTGCCCATTTATGCTGTTTGTAATTAAGGACCTCATTAATGTCATAGCATATGTTGTTTAGAATGCATAATCAGGAGTACTGAAATGTGTTAGAATCCAATTTAAGGCTCAGGGCTTCAAGCCTGAGGAATTTTCCCCAACATTAATGGGAGTCAAACATATGAAAGCATTCACTGAGTTACAAAATTCATATTCCTTCCTCAATGTTATCAGTAATTTTTAAGAATTATCTCTAATTTCTATCAAACCTGGCCACAATGCACTAAACACAATCCCTTAGCACAATGCAATAACTGTAGATAAATTAAAGTCTTTCTGAAAAGAACATGCTAATAAATCTTTTAAAGATTGAAAACCTTCCAAATATGTAACTTACAGTGTTATAACCCATCTGGTCCAAATCTTTCCCTTGAAAGTGCTTTTAGTCAGTTTAGGGTTAGTTTGCATCTCTAGGAAAATGAAATTAGTCCCAAAAATTGGTTCTTCCTGCAGAAAGTGTCAAGACCTTATGAAAAATGAAACCATATTTCAGTCAGAGAAAAAAATCCACAGTGATTTGACATGGCAGCAGAGAATATCATGGAAATCTTCTGTAGGGACCTGATTTTCTGACTGTCTGTCCTGAGCTGGGCTGCACTGGCACAGCTGGGGAAGGCAGTGGGTTTAGCAGTGCTAGCAATGCTCTTGAAACTCTTTTTTTTAAACTAAATGGGATTGTTTGAATTGATAGTTGGTGCTAAAACTTTACATGGAGAGCCACAATTCTCTACAGGGTAAAACCCAGACTTTTTAATGAATGGCTGTGTAAGAGCAACCAGTTTCCTTTCTGAACCCCTCCTGCTCTGGACCACTGGCTCAGCTGTGGCCCAGAGGATGCTCCTGGTCTCAAATGCTGCCAGAGGAGTGCAGCTGCAAACTGGAATCCTCAGAGGGAGATAAAACAAGCACTCATGGAAGGGACTCATCTTCCAGCCACAGATGGATGTGAGAAGGATCACAGTTCTCTCCCTTAAAGAGTTCATTTAATTTCTTTTGTGAGAAACATGAGAAGCACAGTCTGGGAAGGTGATTCCATACAGCTCTGGGAGCTTTGTGGGTGTGATTTATACAAACATTTAAATTAAGAATAGTGAATGTCATAAGCATTATATTTGCTTTATATTTATGTCATATTTGGTCTCAGACTCTGACACGAGGTCTTAACCTTGAGTAAATCAAGGTCTGAGTATGGCTAAGAGCTGGTATAAACTGGAGAGAAGCCTCAAGGTCTATTTTGTTATTTGGGGATTGCCCAAATTTAGAGGTCCTGTGCTTCCTAGGAGTCATTCACCCCCCAGGCTGCATCTCTGGAGTCCAGGTGGCTGTAGAGGAGCTGAAGACTGGCCTATTACATCTTTATTTTATCTGTCCCACACAGCATTAGGTGTATCAGATTATGTTATTTAAAGTATTTGCCTTTGACAATACTGCATTCTGAAAGTATATTTATAGAAATGTTATTAAAGAAGTGAATCTTTCGCTGCTCAAAATATTCTGTGATGCTATTTCCCCCTAACAATATCAGAGTGGAGTGTTGGAACAGACAGCTTTATAATAAGATAGAATGTAATTGATAATGCAGACTTGCTTGATAGTGAAAAATGAGACTGTCACCAGCCTCATGGAAAATCATTTTGGTAGAACAACCTTGCAGCTGAAAGCAAAGAAATAACCCAAACCAGACAACTGGTATCCACTGAAATTAGTTCACACTCTGCTTTCACATTCCATGCTGGTTTAACACTTAGTTCTTCATTAGACCATCTTTGATCTCATTTGTCATTATCAAATCACTGGACATACTAATGTTTCTCTGAAAGACCAATGGTCTGAAATAATAAATAAACCAGACACTACTGAGGACAGAATTCAGCCCATCTTCATTGTTTTTAACAATACTTTATTCTGTACCTGCTCCCATTACACTTTTTTTTTTTTTGGCATCTCTGCTCACTTGCACTCTGAATAAAAATTTTAGTCTATTTTTATTAATTTATAAAGAATTAATTCAGTGAGAAAAATGTTATAACCACCTTCAAATGTGAGAGTTACTAAAAATCTAGAGGAGAGACATTACTTGCAGTAATATGCATTGGCTTTATTCTCTGAGTAGTGGTATAAATTAAAAGGAATTACATTGAAGTTGAAGGGATACAACACATGGAGCAAAATAACCTAAACCAGGAAATCTATTCCAAAATGGCCAAAGCCTGTCCCCTGACAGGAATGTTTCTGCAGCACCAGAGGTAATGCTTTAGTCATCTACATCCATTTTAAGATGAGCCTGAAAAACAAATGAGGACTAAATGTGCTCCAGAGGAATTTCTGCATTAGTGGGACCCTTCCATGCACATTTTTAAATGGACCTGAGAAACAGATGAAGAATAAATGTGCTCTAGAGAAATTCCTGCATTAGCAGACCTAAGTAGTGAACTAAGCCTTACCCACCTCTAATTTCTGTGATTCTTTGGTGGATCTGTAATTAAGCTGGGGGTGCTTAAAGTGCTTTCTGATGATATAAGATACAGCATGACCATAGGCTGGAGATTATTTTATAAGGACAAGAAGAGCCAGGTCCTGAAAGAATTTTCCTCTTCCTCTTTGAATTAAACTTTGTAATTTTTAAGTGATATCAAAGATATCTGTTCAAAAGATGTGCTTCCTTAGAAGGATACCTCATGGATAAAGACTGGAACCTAGTAAAAATTAGCACCACACAGATTACAATTCCATTTTTTGTCAGCATTTAAAATTCAACTTGCCTCCAAAGCAAACAGCAACAGCCAGAATTGCAGCCCAAGATCTTAGTTTCCTGTGAGCAATGTTCTCAATTTGATTAAACACAGTTTACCTGGGGAGTTGCTGACCAGATCTTTCATTGCAGTTGGTCTCCAAAAATCATCTGCCCACTTTTTAAATTCCTGTGAGTTTAGGGGTAGCTCAACATTGTCCCATTCTGAACCCAAACCCAGCACTGTACCAGCTCCTGAGAGGAAATCAGCTCCACCTCTGCTGAAACCAGGACCCTTCTCTAAAGAAGATTCCAGCCAGTGAAGTAAAATCAAAGTAAATATGCATGTGTAACGTTTTTCTTTATTTCTTTTCCATGCATTCCATTCAGGTCTGGCATTCTGGCTGTGATGGCATCCTGAGTTGAGCAAATGTCATCCAACACATCAGGCTCACCCTGATAAACCTGCCTGTTGCATGTTTAATAATTCCTTGATAAGAACTGCTGCTGACATTCGGTGTGCTCCTTGACACGCTGACTGAAAACTCATTTAACTTTAAAATGCAGCTAAGTACCTAAATATTGACTGCAAAAAAGACAAAGGAGAAACACTGTCTTACTGATTTTTACACCAGCTTAATCTGATTTAAAAAGAGTAAATTTTGTTGGATTTAGTCAGTCATGAAGACAAGTATTATTTGCTGCAAGGAGCTTTGACAAAACGAAGACATGAACTTTATAAAGCTGCTAAGCACAGAGTGGCAACTTTTCATAGTGTTTTTATTAACAATGAATGATTTTGAAGCACTCATGACCTGGAATAGCATTGTAATCCTACTGCAGTCTTTGCTCCAGCATGCCACCGAAAAAAGGGAAATAAAGTCCTGTCTGGCTTTCTGTTCAAATGTGTGATTATTCTTGAACAAGCTTTTGGCCTGCTTGGCAAAGAATGGGGTGATGGTGAGACAGAGGGGCTGAGCTGATTTTATTTAAGTGCATTTGCTGGGAACTTGGTGCCAACTGAGAAGATGAAATACCAAAGCTGGGCTTGCAGCTTAGATATCTGGCTCAGAACAGGCTCTCCTGCTCTGCTGCTGGCTCCTGCAGCCTTGGAGCAGCTTCCTGGGACAGATCTTTAAAGTGTTTTTAAGATACACCAGTGCTATTTTGAAAGATGTGTTGGGCCCACAAAATTCAGCCCTTTTCTGCACCAGTGGTTTTACAGAACAGACACCTCTCCACACCCCAAGAGTTCTCAGGCTGCTATAAAGAGAAAGTGGGAGCAGGAGGGAGAGCTCATCACCTGTTTACTGAAGATGTTCCCCTCTATGAAAAAGCACATCAAGAAATAAAACAGAAGAGAGGGAAAAAAAGGCAGACAATGCCTTTTAGCTCAAGGGGTCAGGTTTTATCCACTAAACCCCCTCCATTTTCCTGGGCACGGCCACAGAAGCCAATTCTGTGTACATCTTGTTGAATGACTGTTGAATAACATGTCAAAAATATTGCTCCCAAGACAGAAAAGTTGATTTTTGGATGCTTTTGCTGTTTAATAATCTTTATTCAAATGATATACTCGGTTCCTCCTCTGAGAAATTTTTCATTCCAGTCAGATTAAGATAAACTGGGCTACAGGGAGTTTTGGTCATGGGAGAAGGCAATGCTTTGTCTACATATTGAAGAATATAGAATATTTCTCTCTTCCCAAGCCTCCTTATGGCAGGATGTGAAACTGAAAATTAACAACAAACCATTCATTTGGAATGAGTAGTCCTCCAGGGGCAAAATGTTTATAAATTATATTATAACACAGGGAATTTTTTGGTTTATTTGCTGCAGTTGTGAAAAAATTCTGCTTACCTGAGGGTTATTTAAAAAAATACCTTGGATTGAACTGATTTATTAAAGAATTTTTCTCGGATTTAATCAGTCCAGATGAGGACTCTCAATTGCCTCCTATTCACAAAACCAATAGTTTATACCACTTTGGCATTTGGAGCTGATGTTTTGCTACTCAGTCTTTGTAGCATCAAAGACTGGAATTCTTCTATTAGTATTTTTAGCCCTCCCCTCCAATTACTTATATAAAAAGTCATCTTTTTTGTCTGCACAAACTCCTCAAATGTTCTGAGTCTTGTTGCAGTTAAAAAAAACCTACTTAGAAGCTCTTAAAGCATTTGTTTTCTTCACTTCTCTCAACTATTCCTTTTAATTTTGCATTTTAAGTGTTTAATGATCTCTGGTAGAATTACCACTTCTATCACAACTTTCACATCCTGACACCTCACATATCTTGGATACTGCCTGAATGTATTCCTTGATTTTACATATGTATATATTTCTAGGGATTTTTTTTTTAATTTGAAAAGTACAAAGCATTCTTTTTAAATGACTTAGTTTGATTTTAACATTCAAATAAATAAATGTTGCTCCCACTAAGGAAATTCTGACAAGATCTAGGCAGTTTAGACTTCCCTTGAAATATAACAATGTTTAAGGTATATTAAACCTGGACAAAAAGTTAAATCAAATTATATTCTCTATGCTCAATTTTCTTTGGGGAACCGAAACTCACTGAAGTATAAAAGTCTAATTAATTATGTAGTGTGCTAATAATTTTTAAATTAAGAACACCTGTGATTTAACTCTAACATGCCGTCAATGTGTTTGCAATTGACTACGACAAGAAGATTAAGTGAGCTAAAAATAATTTTAAAAAATTAATGCAAAATCCCAAGCCTGACTCGTGCAAAAGAAAGGTCTCTTCTAACACTGAGGGGTGGGGAAGGAGCAAACACATTTTTATGACTGTTTCCCCAGACACAAACTCCCAGCTTCTGGACAAATACTCTTTCAAGACATTCTGAGGCAAAAATTGCATCACAATCATCAATCAATGGCCATATTTGAACACATTATTTTGTGCCACTTGTACCTCTATTCTTTGAACCATTCAAGTTCTTGCATGTCCTGACAAGGTTTGAATTCTACATTGTAGAGAAAAGGTATTATTTCCTTCTTTAAGCCTCCTGCCCTATCAGTTTTTTGTTGTAAGATCTGGTCCTTACTTACCTTCATTTGTTGCAGTTTGTGATCTTTTCCATGGCTCAGAATCCCGGTTTGCTCACCAGAGTAGCTATCCCAAGTGTTCCAACACTATTAATCTTTCCTAGGTCTATTTTATGCTTTTTTGAGATATGAACATTGCAGATAAGGAGGAAGATGTGAACACACCCCATGTCCAGTGGTGTCCTGTGTTCACTCCCAAGGGACCTTTATTAATTACTCCACCAGCCCACGTGGCTGCTCCATGCAGAGCTGCTGGGTAAAAAACCTGTCACACACCCTTCTTAACCTGGCATTGAGTGGCTTCCTCGAGCACACCCATCTCTTATGGAGGTGGTATCTTTATTTATTTCCTGAGAAATCACTCTGCAGGGGGAACTTCCTCTTGGTTTAGTCTTTTGTTGTAAGGTGAGATCCATAGCTGTGCCAGGACAGGGGGGAATGGCTGCCAGTGCCAGAGGGCAGGGCTGGGTGGGATCTTGGGAAGGAATTGTTCCCTGTGAGGGTGGGCAGGCCCTGGCCCAGGGTGCCCAGAGAAGCTGTGGCTGCCCCTGGATCCCTGGCAGTGCCCAAGGCCAGGTTGGACATTGGGTGTTGGAGCAGCCTGGCACAGTGGGAGGGGTCCCTGCCATGGCAGGGGTGGGGCTGGGTGGGCTTTGAGGTCCCTCCCAACCCAAACCACTCTGGGATTCTCTCTGTGACTTTCCTTCAGGCTCTATCCCTGTTGGTTTGCTCCTCAATTGCAGTGGTTAAATGTTGAGTGCTTTCACTGAAAACCTTCCTGTAGTCAGAACCCCAATGTGAACAGATGCTGTAAGGCATCATTGTGGCCATGGAAGGGCTAGGAACAATCTGTGCTGTGTTTAAACACAACGAGGCAAAAATAAAACAAGCTTTTCTGTTACTCAAACAGGTTTTGAGATAGGGATCCAAGTAACAATGTGTAACCCCCCCTGTAGCTGTGTAATACTGGATCTGTCTGGAATGTGGTATCACAGGTTTCCATCTCATGGAAAGACATGCAGAATAACAGTTTCATAGCATGTGATAAAATAGTCACTTCTGCTCACCCACAGTAATACATTAGGCATTTCCAGAAGATGAAGACTTTTCCTAGGATCTTATCTGGTAACTTTTGTTTGAGAGAGAATATATTGCTGTGTATCAAATTGAACTCTCACATTTACCAGAGATACATAAAAAATAGAAACGTAGGGCACTCTGTACAGTCTGAAATGAATGTGCTGCAAGGGTAGCAAGAGAAAGCCCATAATAAGCTGAAACTCTATTTTTCAATATACTTGTGTCATATCATATAATATTTAGCCAGAATCTCAAGAGTGAAGGAGCCTTTAATGTGGACTCATAAATCAGTTTCTTACACCTCATAAGGACGCCTTGTAAAAATTGAATTGAGTCACACAGTGGATAGTAACACATGAAACAGTAAAAAAATTAGTTTTGCCTT
>VZRX01021027.1:7179-26377 GCA_013398075.1 Notiomystis cincta | reverse complement strand
TTCACATCCTGACACCTCACATATCTTGGATACTGCCTGAATGTATTCCTTGATTTTACATATGTATATATTTCTAGGGATTTTTTTTTTAATTTGAAAAGTACAAAGCATTCTTTTTAAATGACTTAGTTTGATTTTAACATTCAAATAAATAAATGTTGCTCCCACTAAGGAAATTCTGACAAGATCTAGGCAGTTTAGACTTCCCTTGAAATATAACAATGTTTAAGGTATATTAAACCTGGACAAAAAGTTAAATCAAATTATATTCTCTATGCTCAATTTTCTTTGGGGAACCGAAACTCACTGAAGTATAAAAGTCTAATTAATTATGTAGTGTGCTAATAATTTTTAAATTAAGAACACCTGTGATTTAACTCTAACATGCCGTCAATGTGTTTGCAATTGACTACGACAAGAAGATTAAGTGAGCTAAAAATAATTTTAAAAAATTAATGCAAAATCCCAAGCCTGACTCGTGCAAAAGAAAGGTCTCTTCTAACACTGAGGGGTGGGGAAGGAGCAAACACATTTTTATGACTGTTTCCCCAGACACAAACTCCCAGCTTCTGGACAAATACTCTTTCAAGACA
Organism: Notiomystis cincta; assembly: GCA_013398075.1. Lineage (NCBI taxonomy): Eukaryota > Metazoa > Chordata > Aves > Passeriformes > Notiomystidae > Notiomystis > Notiomystis cincta. The sequence goes on along the minus strand of VZRX01021027.1, from coordinate 25,784 downwards.
TTCTGAGGCAAAAATTGCATCACAATCATCAATCAATGGCCATATTTGAACACATTATTTTGTGCCACTTGTACCTCTATTCTTTGAACCATTCAAGTTCTTGCATGTCCTGACAAGGTTTGAATTCTACATTGTAGAGAAAAGGTATTATTTCCTTCTTTAAGCCTCCTGCCCTATCAGTTTTTTGTTGTAAGATCTGGTCCTTACTTACCTTCATTTGTTGCAGTTTGTGATCTTTTCCATGGCTCAGAATCCCGGTTTGCTCACCAGAGTAGCTATCCCAAGTGTTCCAACACTATTAATCTTTCCTAGGTCTATTTTATGCTTTTTTGAGATATGAACATTGCAGATAAGGAGGAAGATGTGAACACACCCCATGTCCAGTGGTGTCCTGTGTTCACTCCCAAGGGACCTTTATTAATTACTCCACCAGCCCACGTGGCTGCTCCATGCAGAGCTGCTGGGTAAAAAACCTGTCACACACCCTTCTTAACCTGGCATTGAGTGGCTTCCTCGAGCACACCCATCTCTTATGGAGGTGGTATCTTTATTTATTTCCTGAGAAATCACTCTGCAGGGGGAACTTCCTCTTGGTTTAGTCTTTTGTTGTAAGGTGAGATCCATAGCTGTGCCAGGACAGNTGATAAAATAGTCACTTCTGCTCACCCACAGTAATACATTAGGCATTTCCAGAAGATGAAGACTTTTCCTAGGATCTTATCTGGTAACTTTTGTTTGAGAGAGAATATATTGCTGTGTATCAAATTGAACTCTCACATTTACCAGAGATACATAAAAAATAGAAACGTAGGGCACTCTGTACAGTCTGAAATGAATGTGCTGCAAGGGTAGCAAGAGAAAGCCCATAATAAGCTGAAACTCTATTTTTCAATATACTTGTGTCATATCATATAATATTTAGCCAGAATCTCAAGAGTGAAGGAGCCTTTAATGTGGACTCATAAATCAGTTTCTTACACCTCATAAGGACGCCTTGTAAAAATTGAATTGAGTCACACAGTGGATAGTAACACATGAAACAGTAAAAAAATTAGTTTTGCCTTTTGTTTCCAGTGGTGACATTTTGAGAAGGTTCACAATCTCATATCTGATAGGACAGGGAGGATAAAAACCTGTAATTGTGTCACAGGCCTGTCAATGGCACAAACTATAAAAGATGCCAATATAGAGTCTTATCTGCATTGCTGATATTCCAACATGGAAAATCAGGCTCTCAGACACAATGTTGATATTCTAAAGTACAGCTGTGGGTGGGGGAACTCATTCCTGGCACTGAGGGTGCATTCACTGTGTCTTTATGCACTGGGAACTGCTGATGCCAAGTATGATTTGGTATTTTGTACATTTAAAGGAGTTAAAAATATGTTTCAGCAGTTTTAAGTGAAATGATATTGTGATAATAACACTACCCACACTGTGTTGTGTTTTGCAAATGCTTGGAGACAAAGCTGACATTGCAGTACCCACGTTAGAGAAAAAGAGATGGGCAGAAACTTCCCTGAACACACCCAGGGGCACAGCAGCATCTCCATGTCTCAATATATCACTCTACCAACTCCCAGGGAGAGGCAGGGGGGGCTGAGTTGGAGCAGGGATAATGGACCCAATTCCATAAAGTACTGGCTGGCTCTGAGGGGAACTGAGCTCTGCTTTCATCCTCTTCTCACAGAATTAGGTATAATCTCTATTAAGCAGAGGCCCAATTAAAAATGTTTTTAAAAATGCTAAATGTAAAAAAAAAAATGGAATCCATATGCTAAGTAAAGAGGAAGGGTACTGCTAGGTATTTTAAATATTGGTATTTATGAGAAGCATATTCTTATATAAGTTATATTACTATGCTTGGTTTTCTGTGCAATTTTTAATTATTATTATTATTTTTTTAGCTTGTATCTGATGAGAATATCCAGCTTGTGCAGCAGGGCTCAGGCCCCACTCTCACTTCATCTGCCTCCCAGCAGAGCCCTGCATACAGAAGAGCTCCAAGATGCCAGCAGTAAATCACACTGTTCCACAGGCACTTCTGCATCCAGCACCTTGAGATTTCTTCTTTATATGAAGAAGACACTGCTATAAATTCTGCTGCAAGAAAAGACATGAAGGTGGACAGAAATGCAATGAAAAACTCATTCTGAACTACTGGAGAGCTAAACTTTAAAGTAATATAGATTAAAAACTAACTGCAGGAGCCTGCTTTTGATTTACTGAACACTCTGACTTGTTGCACAGCAAGCAATTAAGGATGATAACTGAGAGAAATTAGTTCAATGTAATAGTATTTACAATGGAGATTTTGGGGTATTTTTCCTGCAGTTTTTGAAAGTGGGCATCTTTCTCACACTGTGGAGTTAAAACCATCATGCAGTCAATTTTTCTAACAATGCAATTTACAAACATATCTTTTCTTAAAGCTAATACTTAAATTAGCTCAGGAAGGTGACACCCCTATTAAAAAAATCGAACAACCAAACCAGAGAGGAAATGTTTCTACACTCCTGAAAGCTGAAGAAACTCTGTTTCTTCCTTCAGAAAAGTAAGGAGACAAGGAGAAAGCTGTCTGAAAAACAAATAAATCCAGTGTGAACCTAGAAGGGAAACATTCTGAAAATTTAATAATTAAAGTAACATATTCCACAAAAAAAAATGTTCATGTCCTATGAGTTGAAATGCACTAAAAACCTCAGACCTCCTTGAAGTTTGCTCAGTGTAAATTGGTGTTCATGCAGCAAAGCAAATCCTGCTTGGAACAGCAGTACCAACAGATAAGGTATGGCAAAGTCTTTTCCAGACAGAAAGATGGGACCAGAGCTCCAGGATTATTTAATCAAGAGCTGACTAACAGCACCTTTCACACAGGATAAAAACGTGTCTTGGACAGGGACCTCATTGGTACCAAAATTAAAGCTCGTTAAGGTCAATGGAGTAGTTTCAGAGCAATTCAGCACTTCATAGCAGCTACCAGAGATGTGCTCTGTGAAGTCACAAATTTAAAACCTAATGGGACAAGATTCTAATTTACCAAAGTTGTCATTCCTAACTACTATACCTGGAGCTATTTTATACTTCATTAGCTTTTTCCTAATTTATGAATAATCTAATATATCAGAATATTCTGGTTTAGGTTTCTTGTGGGCTCTATAGAAAATCCTCGCCTGCCCTTTCATGCCCAAACATTTACTTTGACTGGCTTATTCAGCATTACCCACATCTCAACTATCTCAGAGTGGAGTGATTTGCTGCCCTGAATGTTAATGTTGTATATTCTTGAAGCAGAAAATCTGCATTTAGTTGAGCAGTATCAATATGTAGGTACTGGAGCAGAAGGTAGAAGCAGCATGTGCACCCATGGAGAATAGAGAGCTTTTGCAAACAGTGTCACAGTTTTTTGAAAAATACATCTGTTTTGCTCAATTGACACTCCATGATACTGCAATTATGAGCCATATGTGAGTGTGGTAATTTGGGAAGATAAATTAACATTTTAAAATCGAGACTTGGTGATGTTTATATCATTGTAGAGCATCTCCCATAAAGCTGGAAGGGGGTTCCCTCACTTCTAGGGCAGGATCTGTCCAAGCTGCTGTTGGATATGTGGAAGGATGTGTCCAGGGGCTGTGTTGGAGAACAAATCCCCCCAGAGGATCTGGCAATACAGATCCAGAGCCTGTGGCATGGCCTCTGCTGCTGGTGGGGCTGTGCATTGGGCACTCTCAGAATTATTTTAGACTTTAAGGCACAGTCTTGGTCCCAGGGATGTTTATGTCAAGATTATCCTGTTTGTTCTGCTCAGGGCACCTGCAGTGAACTCATGTTGGACCTGAAAAGTGAAGTAAGAGACATTTTGAGTAAATGGCATTATATTAGGTGGATATTAGTAATTTCATAATTATTAAATCTGGGATTGGGAACTGGGGAGCTCTGGCTTCTCTAATACAGTGGTGGAGTAATCCAAAAGTAGGCTGCCATCAAAGTCGTAATTTGAAAGAAAAATGGAAGGAAATAAATATATATTGTAGGCAAAAAATTAGCTCGAGTTTGGAACACTAACTTTTGGCAGATAATTGGAAGTATGTGTACATGTGGACAGATATTCTAAATTAATCTTCTGAACTTTCAAGAAGTCTTCTCCTTTCTAAGTGCACCCAATGCAGACTGCCTGTAAACTTTAGTGACAATTGGACTAAACAAAAATGACGTGTCCTAAATCTTCCAGAGACATGACACAGAACTGTCAAACAGGGGGCTGAGCACACATTGTGCTTCTCCACAGGAACTGTGGAAACTGGGGAGATCAGGTTCTGGAAAGAAAAGTTTGTGCAGAAAGAAGATTTGTGAAGAGAAGTGGTGTTGGAAATAAGTTCAAGATCTCAGCTGAGGAAGGATCTTGGAGCTCAGGGGTGGGAGTGAGAGTGTCCAGCCTCCCTGGAATGCACAGATATCCATTCGTAAGAGATGTGCTTGGCTTGAAGAGGGTGATGCAAAGAACCAGAGTTCTTCCTAATTTCCTTTTAATTTGTGCCTAAATTTATGTCTGCAAGCATCACAGGTGGAAAAGATCTGCCAGAGTCTCAGCACAGGCAGAGAGGTTCCCTACAATCCATAAAAGCTGAGATATTTGAGTAGAGGCAGGTACTTCACTATCCATCCTCTGCTGCAGTTTTATGACTCAATCCTTGCTTCAAATTTTGGAGTTGGAACCATGGTAACAACGTGTCCATTTCAAGATAAATGGAAAGCATAGCATTTCTCATGGGTAGAGGATTTAAATGCAAATTTGTTAAGAAGACTTGTCCCTTTTCAGCCATGAAATGTGATGTGTTAGAGCCCTGTGTATTTTATTTTTACCAGGTAACTGCCTTCAGTTTGATCTACAGGATTGAAGGGAGGATCTTTGTCTATATGAAGGCCAACTAGAACAGGTCAGAGAGAAACAGGACCTTGTACAGCATCACTGTGGAAAAGCTTTAAGGATTCAGCTAAGAAAGTTCTGTCTGTTACTTTCCAAACAAGCCTCCTTTTGGACTCTAAATAAAGAATAAATCAGGTATTCCAATCCTGTTGCCATACATGAGAGAAAGAAATAATATACTCTGCAATATAGGTCATCAGCATAGATATTTTTATCCTAGGTTGCATTTTATTTTAAATACTTGGAAGGGGGGTTGTGTGTGGATCTTTTTCACAATAATGAGATGGTATAATAAGTCTGCATTATAGAGCAGGCAAGTAGAACATTTAAATTATCATAAATAAATGGAGAGGATAAAACCATCATTAGAGAAAAATGAGAATAAACCTACAGTGTATCATCAGCCATTTATTCAGCTGTCATTTATTTCCAAGGAATTGATTGGAGTTAATGCCCAAATATGAGAGCCATGCTAGTGGTGGCATCATGGGTTAAAACTGTTTGCTCAAACTTTGCTAAAAAATGGAAAACATCTTAACCCAGGGCTATATTTTCTACCTTTTCCAACACATTTTTCCCATCAAGCAGCTATCTTCCTGTGTTTATGGGATCCTTTCCCACTGCAGTTTTCTGTAAAGGCAGCAAATACTTGATACTGGATGTGATCAGAGCTCAGCTTGTGTTGTGTCCCTTCCTTCAGTGAAGCACCATCCTCAAGTGCTACAGCAATGCCATAATTTAAACTGAAAGCATTGACAGATGAGATTTGCCCAGGACTGGGAATCCAGAGCTGTGGCTGCAGTGCCTGACCTCTGCATGCAGCTCAGACCCAGGGTGGTGCTTTCCCTGACAGCCACCTGTTTTCCAGCAGGTCAGTAAAATTTGCTGCACAGAAACCCCAACAATCCCAGCCTGTCCATCCCTGAGTCTCCTCTCCTAAAAGCTCATTTGAGGGAGGATAATCTAACTTCTCCTTTACAATTAGTTTGTGGAAGCCATGTGGGAATGATGCCTTTAAAGCAGATGTGGGTTAACTGGGACAGGATCTAGATAACAACAGGCTTTGTCTGTCTAATAAAGCAACAATTCAGCAAATACACCAGAGCACCAACACCTGAAAAATGGTTTTTATTCCATTTGCTGTCTTTCACATCTTATTGGCCAGCAAGACCTGCCTGCCAGGTGTCTATTTACAGTACAAGAGAATTTTCTTTCTGCTACTCCCCAGTCAAAGAGATTCTTTCATGCAATAATAACCTAATAGCTGCTTTACCTTCTGCACACCTTCCTTAACCCTTCAAGGCACAAATGGGAACTGACTTCCAGCTGGATATTTGATTTTGGATGGACCTGAGCCAAATGGCTGCTCTTGTAGTGATAGGCAGAGGATATAGGGTGTTTTGTCCTGTTTTGCTGTGGACAGCCAGCTGGCAGTCCTTTGCACATTGGAATTTCAGTGGACTCCTGTCAGCAGTTTCCCACTTAGCCCTCAAAGGAGGGGCACACTGCTTCACCATGTCATTTTGTTATAGTTTATTCCTATTATGCATAATGAGCAACATTGACAGAGGTATTTGCAAATTTTTAAATATTCTGGCATCCCACTGATGCAATGAGTGGTTTACCAATTCAGTTAGAAAGAGCTTCAAACAAGGTGTTAATTTTATACCTCCCAGGTTCAGTATGTAGAAAACCGAGAGAACCTGGTGATCTTTGTGATCTCCCTTTAGAAGCCAGCATTCACCAGTAACAGGTGACCAGTGCAGTCCCTCAGGCTGCAGTGACAAGTCCTCCTGGAGAGGATGTTTTCACCCAAATAATCAATAATTGCTTCTCAGGGGTCTGATTCCATGGCCCAGGATAGGGATTCAGAGTGCATATGCACATCACAGCACACATACAGTAAATACAGCTTCTTATGGAGAAAAAATAATCAGCAATTCACCAATAGACTTGTTAAAAATTCCAGGTATTTGGAGGGTCTTTTGTCAGCTTCAATATAACCACTTATTTCTTTTCATATCTGGTTATGTCAGTTCTTCAGTCATGATTAAAACTATGAGAACAAAAGGAAGAAAGGAACATTCATGTTTATCAGGATGGGGTATACTTGATCTCTGGGCTTTGTCCAGAATAAACAGGAGGTTTTTCATCGTTATGTTGCTGTGCACGTAACCTCCTCAGCTGTGCAGTGGTCTGTGGCACGACCTGGGCTCTAAAATTGTGGGTTGTTGGCCATGGATTTGGAGTGTGTGTGTGTGTTCCTTATCTCACAGGTCAATACCAGCTCATGTAGGCACAGTCCTGTGGGAGGATGAAGAAAGCAAGTGATGCATTTGTCTAATTCCTCACCTAGCAAGGCTTCCTACACAAGTTTATTAATATTTCATTGTTTCTTTAGCAGAGTTCTTTTCACACTTCTCTGTTCTCTCTTATTTACAACTGAGGAACATGGGCTCTTTTATGTTATTCATTAACAGACATTTATTTGACAAATGCTGGTGATGTATTTTTTTCTCACACAGAACTTCTGTGCTGCAAAGACTCTGCTGGCTACTTTGCTGAAGGGTGTTAATGCAACAGGAGGAATTCTTGAAAGAGTAAATTTCCCATCTGCATCCAGGGCCAGTTGGTTCCATTCATTTTTGAGTACAAGCAAGTAAATGCCTTCATTGCAGGAAGAAAAGGACATGTTTTAGCCCAGGATCATGGAGTCTACTGAATGTATGTGGACATGACTTGCATTTTTTTATGTAGTTGTCTGTTATTTGTACTGTATTGTTATTTTGGTTAAATGAAAACTGTCCTGGTAATCACAGAATCCCTTCCTTAGCTGGAAGGGATGCACAAGGATCAAATCCAGCTCCTGTCCCTGCACAGACACCCAACAACCCCACCCTGGGCATCCCTGGACATCCCTGTCCAAGCTCTCCTGGAGCTCTGGCAGCCTCAGGCTGTGCCCATTCCCTGGGGAGCCTGGGCAGTGCCAGCACCCTCTGGGGGAAGAGCCTTTTTCTAATATCTAACCTAAATATTCCCTGACACAGCTTCATGCCATTCCCTGGGGTCCTAAATGCTCCCAAAGCATTTGAACTTCTGTCACAAGGCAAAAGTGCAAGACATCAGAATTCTAATTCAGGGGGAATTCCTGGGTCTGGAAATGAGATTTCAGATTTACCTGATTTTTGTTTGTCAGTCCACAGCTGATTTTTGGAATCTGTTGGTATTAGACTTGTTTTGTTTCAGCACTGGTGAAGGACACTGTGATTTTTTGAGGAATATTACCTTCCCCATGATACACAGGGCTACTCTTGGCTCACTCAGCTCATGCAGAGAGTGACCAGAATGAACACAAGGGCTGTGTCCTGAGCACTCAGGTGGGACACACAGCCAGCAGTGTGCATGAGCAGAACAAAGCAAACACCATCTGGAAAATATTTTTATAATTCTAATATTTTTATTCTAATATTTTTCCAATTTTCCATTCTTTTCTATTCTAATTTTTCCAAACTCAGTGCTATTAAGACGACTGTTTCTCTTGTATGTTGATCTGTACATTAAGCCATTTTCGTCATCATTCATCTGATTTTATGGTGTTAATTCCACACACATATCATGAGTCTCACTTAATCAAAACAAAAGCTCCAACAGCCCTGAACTGTGCATTTCCTAATCGACCAGCAGAACTCTGCTGTACGTGTTCATCTTGTCTAAATGCTAAACTAAACGCAAAACTTCTGTTCTCTGACTTCCAGGAGCTCGGCTGAGCAGTGGGGGTTTCAATTAAAAACCACAGGAAAGGAAAGGAATATGTCAATAAAACCACAGACTTGTAAGTACTGCATAGTAGTTTGCAAACAAACACAGCAAGAGCCCTCCGAGTATGAGTCTATTACTGTAAATTCAGGCTGAATGCACGGTGCTGAAGGTGACTGTCCCAGCAGGATCTTCCTTCCTTTCATGGGCACTGAAATGCTCTCTGCCTTTACACTCCAGAGCCTGATCTGCTCCCTCTGCCATGAGACTGAAGAGGGAGAATGGCCCCAGCCAAATTATCGATGTTTTGTTCCATCTCAAAAGCAAATGAGAGCTGCAAAGGTGAAGAAGAAAGAGAGAGAGTAGTGAATCCATTCTAAGGCAATATCCTGTGTGAGACTTTAAATGTAGACATACCTTGAACAGAAATGTAAATGCCATGATTTGCATTATAAAGCTTTGTTAAAAAATAACTGTCACTAGAGCAGATTATGTTCATAATTAATTAGTTACAGGCTGGGTGCAGTCGCTTTTTGAAAAGGTTGCACTAAGGATCGCATATTTTATTGTGAATCACAAGAATAGTGAAGGTGAAAAAATTACTAAACAATTTACAATTCTTAGAAAAATATATACTCAACTAAAATCCAGTGCACCCTATGGTGCTTTTAATGCTCTCATATTAAAGAGAGGAACCAGTAAGGGAAAAGCAACATACTTTACCTAATTAAATGAGCAAAATACAGCTAAATTTGCCGAAGGTTAATAACTAATATTAAATATATTGGCTTCACATTACATTTGAACTGTTAATAAAGTGAACTTGCTGGCTGTTCAAGTATTACAATTGTTTCTCAGCTAATAAAGAAATGAAAAGGGAAAACCTAGTAAAGTATACAAGTATTAAAATGAATTTTTTCCTCTTCAATAGTAATTTTTTTATGCAGATCTTTCCTAAACAGGAAAAAAGGGCCACAAAGGACAGAAAGGGCATCAGCTTTGAAATCTGAAGTCCTGATTCCTTGGATAGACAGAGGCTGAGCTGCTGATTCAAATGCAGATATGCAAAGGTGCTCAGCACTGACCTAATTGTGCTGCTTTTAAAAACTCTTGGTATTTATCAGTGTTTCCAACAGGTCTAAATTGACACAAAAGCAGAACATTTTTGAATGGTCTGGATTTAATTTTATTCACAAAAAATGTAAAGTCTAGGGTAACAGAGAATTAAGTTTGCCTCCCATCTGAAAACTGCAGTGGGGACATGCTGCAATGATTTTTCACATCCTCAGTTTTTTTAAATTGTGAGCTGTCCTGTCCAAATCAATGTGAAAGTATTTGCAGGACATCTGAAATGTCAACACCCCACATAAATATAAACAGGTGCCTGGCAGTCGCTGGAAATTAGAGCCCTGCAATGTATGTTTGAAGCTTACACGGGCTCAGGAATGTGCTGCCATAATCCAAGGAGGAGTTGCTATTTTATGACTGTGAAGCCTAACTATTTGAAGAAGTTCTGTTGGTGATCCTGGGCTAAATCCTATTTAATCTGGTTCCTGGGGATGCTTGGTGCCAGGAGAAGGGAGCCCAGGCTGCCAGGGCAGGGCGGAGGAGGGAGCAGAGCTCCCACCAGGGCTGTGCAGGAAAAGGGAAGGGACAGTGCCCCTGAAGGCAGAGCTGCTGCTGTGTCCCAGCCAGGACACCACAGTGGCAGCTTTGATCTGGTGGTCTGAGCTGAGCTCTTTCAGTCTGAGATGTCAGGGAGGGCCCCAGCTGAGGGGGCTGCGCTGCTCTGCTGTGTCCTCTGCACCACAGGAAATGAATTTCCCTGAACAGTGCCAGCAATCATCTTGATTCAGAGGGAGCCTGGCAGCAGGAAAGGGGCTGCAGAGCCTTCAGAAATCCCCTCAGTGGCCCTAGTTAATCCCAGCACTCTGCCCTGAGAACTCCTTCCCCACATACCTTCCCAAAAAACTTTATAGCTTCTGCTTTCTTAATTCTCTGGTGGGTTTTTTCCTTTTTTTTTTTTTCCCCACTGGATGAATATAGAAAAAGAAGGGCATGGGGAAGGTCTGAGAAAGGAGATCAAGAAATGAAGGTCTGGGGAAGGAGATGAAAAGGTGTTTTAAGGGGAAGATGAAGGAAAAAGGAGGAGGGAATGGAATGTTCAACATAAATGGGTGGTGTTCTGAAGAATACATTAGACTGATAGAGGCATGAAAAGTTTCTAAAGCCTCTTTAAAACAGGCAGTGGTGATCCAGCCACAGCTTAATGAGTATTTTGTAGAGTTTGGAGGTATATATTTGTTGCATTTTTGCTTTCAACACGTGAGAAACTTTTCTGACACCGAATGGGAATACTCTCATTTTAGACAGATACTTCCAGTTTAATACATCCAGTTTGACATCATCACCTCTGTTTCTGCCTCTGGCCCCAGGGTGAGCTGTTGCTGATGCTCCCTGGTGGAGAAGGGTGGTGAAAGATGGCTTTTACAGGGTGGTTGTTGGAGCCCTCCTTTGGCTGATTTTGGTAGATATGCCTGGTGTATGTTTATGCACACAGTCCTTAAGGTGTAAAAGGTGAAGAGTTTTCCCTTAAACTCAGTGGAAAATCTCTCCCAAAAGAGAGTTGGATTAGGCCTTTTGAAATAAGATGCAAAAATAGCTATTTCCACTGTGTCACCCACTTTCCTGCCCACCTGCCCACTGATCCTGGAAGGAGTGGGGTGTTCTGTGCCATTATTAAGTGCAATCAGCTTCCGCTGGCTGCTGAGCTCCTCCCCTGTTTACCTATTTCTCACTCTGAAAAAGAATAGGCTAAATGTTAATAATGGACAAAAAGAACAATAAGCAACAAGAAAGGAAATATAAACTGAAGGATTTTCACCCAACATAAGTTGGGTGAACTGGCAGCAAGCAGCAAAGAAAAATGGAGGTTAAAATAAACCCCATATTCTGAATTTTGCATACCAAGGATAAAATCCCTCATTTCCTTTGCAGAGGCAGAAAAAAACTATTTGAAAACACAAATATAACCATGAAGAAGACAACTGTAAAAGATCACACTAAACAAAGAACACAATGTCAGCTAATTAATTTCAATTTGATCAACTCACTTTTATGGATGCTCTTCACTGTGATTATTCAACTGATTTGAGGAAGACAGTTATGGTGAGTGAATGACAATTAATATGAACCTCTTGTGAATCCAAAGCACAAAGCATTTTAACATTTAACTATGGGAAAGATACCTCAAGCATCCAAGAATTTAGAAACAGGGTGTCCTAGAGTTCAAAGCTCAGCTTTGTGCTGAGTTATCTCACTGCACAAATAGTCCATAGCTTGTTCTAGCTGGCAAGGGCAGCTCTTTCCTTTTCCACATTGGAAATCCAAAGCAAAACAGACTTTTAGGTCTTCTTTTTCTTCTTTAAAACATAACCTCCTAATGCTGAGGTTTTTAAGCTGAATCTCTTAAAACTAATATCTATTCCTCTTGAATTCAGGATGGGTAAATTACCCAAAGATTTTCTTCTTCTCTGTGAATTTCCATTCCCTTTTTCCTGAGTGCAATTACAGTGATGATTAACAAGTGCAGTACTATGGATAAGCAAATGTTTAATTCATATGAGTGTACCTGGTCAGAGCCAGGGATTTCTCTTTCTCTCATTCTTCATAAATGAAACAGAGATTCTATCTTCTTAAGCCTTCTTGCTCTTCCTTATTTCACAAATGAAACAATTTAAATAATATCAAAATGACACAATAAATTTTGAAAACTTTCATTTTATCCTTTTGGCTGAAACTATTCTTTGAATAGTTTCTCATTTTTCTCTCAACACCCTTTGCCACCACTTGGTAAAATTTCCCTGGCTGTATAACTCAGTGTTGTGTTGTCTTTGAAAAATATGTAAAATGTTCTGAAGCTGTAAAATGTACCATGAGGCCTCACTTTTATTCCTTTGGGTTGATTTTTGATCATTTCCCACTGGCTTCTACTGACTCTTGAGTAAGATTTCAGTTTTTTCTGTGTGCTGTGCAAAATTAAAAGTAACAGGAATAGGCAGTGTTTGATGCCCAGGCCTACAGACAAATTAATAATAATTATCAGTCTCTTTTTAGGCTGTGCATAAGACCCAAATCCCCCTGTCTCTTCTCTGTCTGAGAAGCAGAGCTCTTAGATTAATCCTGAACTGGAGAGGATATTAATTATACTGGTTAGTAGCAAGAACCCTTTTTTCCAGGCACTATATCTGGCATGTACTTTAGCAAAAGTTGAGGATACTTGTTGTAATTACATAACCTGGATTTGAGATCACTCCTAAGAGTTCTGGGTTCCAAGGTTAAATCATGTAGGAGTTCCCAATAACTTTGAAAGTAAAAAACTGGGGGATGAAAATAAAAAACTGCCTTGCACTGTTCATTTTCTGTGTTTAACCATTGAGGAGGTTTCTTTGATGGGAGGTTTGCTGTGTAAATATTGCCTTCACCATCCACCAGAAACAGACATAGAAATCTTCCTTATTTACAAAAAGGTGCAATCAACAGAGCAAAATCTCTGCTATGGAAAACTTTCAATATTTTTTCCTCTGCCTGGGTTGGGGCAATTTAGCAGGAGCCCTGTGTTAACACAAGACATTTTCCTGTATTTTGGGATGCCTCTGGTTTGTGTTCTGTAGCTGGGAGAGGCAGAATTCCAGTTCTGCTCCCCAGGCTCAGGTGAGCTGTTGGGGTGAAAGCCCTGAAAATGAGCTGAAAGCAACACTGAAAAAATAGATTTTGGCCAAACCCCAGCCCAAAGACCTCAAAACTACAATATATAATATATTTCACTCTGAATTCTGAAGTAAAATAAGAAAACAAAAGTATTCTATACATTTACATTTTAAATTATGTAATCATGTTATTATCTGAAACTAATACCATGCTGTTAAAATTTAGATAAAGTGTCCTGCAATGCATACAAAATGTTCATTTGTTGAAGGCCATTAAGTTAATTTCCTGGGAACAAGATTAAATGCAAGGCATTTACATAATCATTAGTTGTGAGGTGTAGAATAGATAATTAAATATTCCATCACATTAATTTGTATTTAATTAACTGTGCTTCCATGATCCTTCTGCCTGAATATTAATATTGTGTAAATAAACAATTAGGATGCATGCTTTGCAAAAGCTTTATTGTAAAAAATGTGATCAAAGAAATTCTATGAAATCTACTTAAGTTAATAAACACTTAAAGGTTCTGGAAAGTAGATTTGTCAATCTTGAAAGTTTTGCTAAATAGCTCCAAGTGCTATGATTTTTAACACCTTAATTCTTCAAGTTTTCAGTGTCTCAGAGTTGTCCTAACAAAGTTTTAATTATAATATTTCCTATTCTGCATTTCCTAACTTCTCATTTAAGCTGGTGAACATGCACAAAAGTTAGAAAGTTATGCAGACAGAACTTCTCATTGTGTTTGGAAAAGACAGTAAAGCTGTAGGAAATTAATGACTATTATATTTTCTAGTAAATAAATACAGTTTCAGAACTTCTGTTTTCATACTAATGGAGTATAATTTGAAAACACTCAGATCATATGAGACAATAACAGAAAAAACCCCTCTCTTTTTCCCCTCTTCCATTGAAAAACTTGTTCTCCTCAGAAGCATTTCCAGCTGTCTGCATTGATGAACAACACACAAAAGGTTGAACTGAAATTCTGAGCCTGTTTTGTTTCCTGTAAATGGTACTTTTTTATCTCTTTTGGCTTATAAAGGTGCTTCTGATACTGAATTCTGTTTCTAGCAGGAATAACTCCAGGAATCACCTGTACTCTAATGTATCACTTATAGAGTACACAGTGGAATTTAGACAAATGGAAAACTTGCACAAACCCAGGGAGAAGATACCTGTGGAAGCCTATTCTGTCTGAAAGGGGAAAATGAGAGAAAGGGAAGCTTCCCAAAAGTTTTGAATTTTTGAGGACAATGTGTATAACAGAAATTCTCTGCAGACCCATGATTTTTTGGGGACTGCATTATGAAGGATGGAGAAAAGACTTGCTAGAAAGTTTACTTTTTAAACTGGAAAATCTAAGTTTTCATCAGCTTTGATTTGCAGGGATATCTGAAATTCCAGTTGCAGTCAGTGCAAGCTGAGGGAGCTTTGTACTCCTCACCCTCAGGATTCTTCAGAGCAAGTGATTTGGTGCAGGTTCTCTCTGAGATTATTAAAAGCTTCACATCATTAAAAATAAAAATATTTACTCGTGTGTATCATTACAGAGGAACTTTTGACCCAGACACCTCAGTCCCTCCTGCTGGCACAGAAATATATTCCAAGTGTCTTTGGGTGGGGATGTTAAGATTATTGATAAACTGTGCATGGGTGAGAGGAAGTCTGACTAATGGCAGCTGATCGTGCACAGGAACAGCCAGTTGGTAATGCAGAGTCACCAGCAGTGAAATGCAGGCTAAATGAACTCATATTAAAAACTCTGCAGGAGAGTAATGTAATTATGTTACTATCATTGCATTTAATTAGAGACTGAAGTTTTTTTAGTGGAAGGTCTTACTGGGTCGTGAAGAGCAAAGCCTGCTCCCTGCAAACACAGATCTCAGCCTGGAACAAAGAGAATGAAAAGGAAGGGTGGTTTCATCTGGTTCTTAAACTGGTCTTACAGAGCAGATCTTCCCTTGCACAGCAATCACACCTTCCTGCCTCCAGTGGGAAACAGAGCTCAGCATTACGTGACTTTAGGATGTACAGGACACAAAAAATCACAAGTCAGGGGAAGCCTTTTGGTTCTGGAGGTGAGGGCTCAGACAGCAAGCAGGGAGTGGGATAGGAAGACCAGCTCTGCAGAGAGCTGCTGCACCAGAACATCCAACCCTCTGGGAAACTGCATCCCAAACTTATTTCTCTGGCTCTGGGAGATGGGAATTCCACCCTGTCCTCTTCAAGGCTCATTTCTAAAACAAGAAAGCAATCCTATTTTTCCAATATTTAAAACATGTTAACCCTGCTTTGAAAGTAATGGTTTTGCAAGACTTTCCAGGAAGTGTAAAAGATATTTCAATATCCTGACTTTCATTGGTGCCTTTGTTTGTGATTACAATTGTATCAGATGCACATGGCACTCTTTTTCTTCCCAGATTAAGTTTAAAAGCTGTTTGGGGTGGACTACTATTCAGAATAAAAAATGAAAGTTTTGATAAAAGTTTGTAACATTATAAAGGAGTGCAGTGCATAACATAATCCAATAAATGAAAAGTGGCAGTGTAGTGAAATAGTGTTTTCTCCATGGCAGGAGACACACAAAACGTGTTGTCAATAGTGAAGGCTGAGGTTTTAAACAGTCTGACAATATCAGGTTGAAGTGATTCATGGGTGTTAGACAATCATCCTTCTTTTTGCAGTAGCACAAATAGGGTCATGGAGGTCAGGAGGAAAAAGAATAAAGAATATCTCCAAATAAATTGAAAGTAGGCAGCTGGCATGGAACAGGCACAGGCTGTGGTAGAAGTGGAGAACATCAATTAGTGAAGGCACACCATGACAATCATGCTGCTGTCTGGCTGAAATAAAAGTTAGGGAACAGTGGGAACTGGTTAAAACAAAAAAAAGGCTAAGGGTGTTGTTTTACCCACCCCCAAAAAATCAATGCAAAGGAAGTGCAGCTGATATAAAGTGTTGCTAAATAAACTAAAAGTAGAAAACCGACTCCCAGCTGGGCTCTGGGGTGGAGTGAAGTCTGACAGCCCTGCCTGCTGAGAGGGTGGCACCACCAGCTGCAGAACAGCAGCTCCTCACACCAGAGTGACACCACTCTGACATCCAGAGTGCTGGCAGGATCCGAATTCCTTTGGGTGGGCACTTGCAAAACCCACACTGTGTGGCCTGAGGGTGCAGCTTTTGAATAGGATCATTTTATTTGAATATAAATTAATATTGCTGTCTCTAACTTTGCTGTACTTGTTCCAGACACTACCTGCTATCAACAGAGACACACTGTCCAACCAGGAGAAAGGAGCTGTCCTCAAGGATTTTGGGAGCAATCCTTGGTAACTGAGAGGACACAGCCTGGGGGATGTGTGGTGAAACAGCCAGGGGCAGGTCCAGAGACAGGAGAGCTGCTGAAGCAGTCAGACTTTCTCTGGGAGAAGAAGGCTGGAGGATGATTTTTAGCTCTGTGCTTTGGAATGTGTGAGAGTAGGCAGGGCTTTAGGATCCT
Source organism: Notiomystis cincta (assembly GCA_013398075.1). NCBI lineage: Eukaryota > Metazoa > Chordata > Aves > Passeriformes > Notiomystidae > Notiomystis > Notiomystis cincta. The sequence goes on along the minus strand of VZRX01021027.1, from coordinate 8,886 downwards.
GGCTCCTGAATCTCAATCCCATCACTATTACTATTTCATTAATTGTGGCAGTTTGACAGACTAATACAGGCATTGAAAATAACCAGAACTTTGCTAACATCTGCCAGGGCTGCAGTGTTTGTGGGATTTTTTTCACTGTGAGTGATAAGTAATCAGGTAAGTTTTAATCCACCCCTAAAAATGAAGGACTCTCCAGTCTACCCTAAGAACAGGGCTGTGAGGTTTGTGCTTCTAGTTCTGTGCAATATCAACTCAGAAAATACCATTGCAGAGTAATGCCTGCAGATCCTCACCAAGGAGAAGCTTTTATTACAGAATTTTAAGCCTGCAATGAGACAACTAAAGACTGTTCATCTGTAATATACTGTACTATCAAAATTGCTCTTCATTAGAGTCCTCTTTCATAAACATTTCTGTGCAGGATGTTTTGCAGAGACAAAGGAGTGCTCTACATTGATCTCTACATTGATTTCCACTGCTGTGCTGGCTTCTACAGTTTGATGTGTCTTAAACTTTAAGACTATATATTACTGCTTCTGAAAATTTTCCATATTCTTGGGAGGAACTGATGCTCTTGAGTCTTGTAATGCAATTATCTTGAGACAAGATGATTCTGTGGTAAGATTATCCTCTAAAAAGATTATCTTCTGACACAGTCATCCTCTGACAAGATTATCTGCAGAGATGATGTTGATAATTAGCTGGGGATGTGGAAGACTGATTTAGGAAATACAACACGAGGGAAAACTGGTCTGAGCACTTAGCTGAGCTGTGAAAGTTGTTTGTGGGCTAAGCTGCTGCTCTGAGCCTTCAGAACTTTCACTTGATGGGGAAAAACTCATGAGCATGTTTTTTTTGCAAACCTCGGAACTGGACATTTCTGGGTTAACCAGTCAGTCTAGTGTTCATTGTGGGATTGAGTTAAAGAAATGTCTGTACCTTCCCTGAGAAAGGTTAGGAACTCTTGTATTCATTTCATGGCAGGTGTGGATACTACATAACATAACTTAAAATACAGAGTATGTACATGGAACTGCAAAAAAATGGATTATTTTTGTCTGGCAGTTGCTATTCATCCAAAACATTTTCTAGTTGCACAAACAATGCCATGCTTGGTGTTTTCTCTTAGAGGAGGGCAAAGATCAATGCTGTTAACTTCCCTTTGTATGTTTTCTTCCCAAGAGCATGGATTCTTGATATTCCTAAAGAATACTGATCCTGGGACAGGATCCTCCTACAGTGAAAAAAGAGCAAAGGATTTTAATCTTTCCAAGAAACAAAAATATGAAAGTACACTGCCCCCCCTGCAGCCCCTTGCCCCAGTACCCCAAACCTTGCCACACAACCCCAAAGAGTTTATCAGCAGTTCTTGGAGTCTCTGCAAGGCTGAAGTAAATAGAGTTACTGCTGCCAAGAAGCTGTAAGCTTCAGATGAAAGTTAATGTGTTGGAGAGCATCCAAATCTGAAATGATCAAAGGGACAGAGGTCTGGAGGTTTAAACCTCATCTGCTGATGAGCAGAAGAATAAGAAGTTACAAAGCCAAACTTTGAACTGACCTTAAAAACTCACAGGCAGCATTTGTGTAAACAGACAGCATATATTTTTTAAAATGAGAATTAAATGTATTTTCTGTTTTGTTTTCTCTTTTCTTTCCTTTTCTTTCCTTTTCTTTCCTTTTCTTTCCTTTTCTTTCCTTTTCTTTCCT
>VZRX01021025.1:72834-120334 GCA_013398075.1 Notiomystis cincta | reverse complement strand
TCAAAGCCAGCCCCAACTGCTCCTCACAGAGCCCAGCGAGCAGTGCCCAAACAGCCCGGCCTTCCTCGGAGGGCTCCTCCAGCTCCCACTCTGCAGCACTAATAAGTAATTTATAAGGATTAACAGGCAATTTTTTAAAGTTTCCCTTTCATGCCAGGGATATTTTGCAACATAAGCACTACCACCATATAACCAGTGATTTAACTGAGGGGTTTTATAGGCTGAAATGGCTTTGAAATTTGTTTGGAATTACCTTGAGTACATTTTAAACACTTAAATTGTCATCTTTGCATTTTGGACTATTCATGTTGCACTATAGGAGATTTTTTTTTTTACTCCATTAGATTGCACAGTAACTCCTGCATTGTTTTATCAGGCCCTCCTGAAAACAAGCTGACAGCACATCTGAAACACACTTTATGCCAGAAGACACATCACAGGTGCCAGAGGGAGGGAGGGGGTTCTGGGCTGTTTCTGGGAACTGCTCCTCACCTGAACCCTGCCCAGGCAGGGCTCTTTGGCACAGTGGGTGCCACCAGCAGACCCTCCCGGGGGGTGGTGCCTGTGGCTGGGACAGAGGACCTGCAAATCCCTCCTGCAGAGCAGAATGTGGGCACTGAGCTGTGTTCCCAAGGCAGAAATGGGTGGGAGTGTCCCCATCCCACTGCTGAGCCATGGCTGAGCGTCCCCACCTCGTTCTCAGCCCATGAGTGTCCTTGGGATGTCCAAATGGGGCTTTGACAAACCCTCCCCTGGTGGGGTTTGGGCATCCCCAGGGCCAGGAAGGCAAATGCAGTCAAGGGTTAGGAATCACATTAAGGCTTCAGGGTTATTTTGTGTTCTCTGGTGCTTTCCAAGAGCTGCTGATTTTTACTGGGAGCTCTGGCTGCCACCTTCCCACGGCCACACCTCTCCTCAGCCTTTCTCCCTCTGCCCCCCATGCTCTGTCCTGCCGGGGGCCCGGGGTCCCCTCCAGCTGCTGGGGGTCCCGCATGCCTTTATACCTGCCAGGACCTGGCCAAGGAGCCCCTGGAGAAGAAGCCATAAAGATGTTTTATGTAGGAATAGGTTGGTTTCTGTGCAATAAAACCCGGAGCCATTGCAGAGCAGCTCCTGTGTAATTACAGAGACAGAGGAGATCACTTCCATATGTCGGAGTGGGTGTGAGGGGCCCCGAGCCTGCATCTGCTCCCTTTGTTCTGTGGGGGAAAAGGGAGAGAAAGGAAGAGAAAACAGAGACAGAAAAGGGAACATGGGGTCTGCTGGAGAGAATGACCCCTCGCTAAACCCTGCCCAGGGCCCGGCTCGGAGGATCAAGGCACGGCCACATCTGGCCCGGCCGAAAGCGCTTGATCAATAAATTGTGCTACCAGGCACAAAATCAGAGAGATCTGAGAGCCATTCATTAACGAGCTCGTTAAGTGATTGATATGCTTAATTTTCCTGTCAAATGCGAACTTCCCTTGTAAACATGTCAATTGAGAAAAGTTCAAGCTGGTCACTGGGATTTATGGCTGGAATAACATGGAGGTGGAGAGGAGCGACGCGTCCCCTGTGGCCTCTGTTGTTTCCTATTGCACAGCCCAGGTGCTGCCACGTCCTTCTCCTGCCTCCTCCTCCTCCTGCTGCTCTGCTCCTGCCCACAGCTGCGATAACAAAAACAGAGTGTCCCACTGGAAACACACCAGAACTTGGCCCCGGCCACAATTACTGATGGATTTGGGCACCTTGATCAAGGGGAAGCCTTGAGCTTCAGGGAGCCTCTGACAGGCTGGGGTGGAGACCCAAATCCCACCCTTTTCCTTCAGCAGCTGCACCTTAACCTGCTGCAGTAACCAGGATGGATGGTTCCAGCCAGGATAATGAATTTAACCCCAGACCCACAGTTGACATTTTTAGCCATTACAGCAAAGGCTGACCTTTTTTCCCATGTTCTGCCCTACTGTTTTCCTACTCCCATTTTGGCTGCATCCCTGGAGCTGGGAATTCCATCACCACAGCTGAGCCTAGTGCAGGGTCCCAGCTCCATCCAGAGCCCTGCACATGATCCCAGTTCCATCCAGAGCCCAGCACAAGGCCCAGCTCCATCCAGCTCCCACCCCCACAGCAATGTATAAACACAGGCAACATTGAAATTTTTTGCTCAAAATATTTGGTTTTAGGCCAAACACGGAAGTGTTTTGTTTTGGAAACACTGTGCAGAAGGGTCTGGGGGGTATTTGCTAAGGCACAAAGCAGGAGGGGCAATGTGTGAAACCCAGGGGATGCTGCCTCGTTTGGTTTGGTCTGGGGGCACTTTTGGGGCGCAGCCTGTTCCTCCCAGGAATGTGAGCACCACTGCCCTGCCTTTCCCAGGGATCCCCTTCTGGGCCAGGCACTGCTATAAATAAGCTGTTTTGTGACTAATTCATTTTTATTTCTGTTAACTTTTATCACGAAATAGCAGTCATCGAATCGACACCTCGGCTCCCTTGAGCATATTCCCTCTGGTGTCATTTTTTGATAAATGCCAAGAACAGCCTAGCAGCAGGAGACCATTATCCTGTGACATGCTCCACTCTGCTCACATTATCTCTAAAATAACACGGATGCTCGCACAAATCCCCGCAGCAGTTGTGACAGGGAGCAGAGACAGACCCAGCCTGGCTGGACCGGGGCCGCGCCAGCCGGCGGAGCTCGGCCACCTCGTGCTTCCCCCAGCCAAGGTCCATCTCGGAGCTGCCTGGCACCAGCGAGGGTTCTGGCTGATGGGAGAGAGAGAAAATCCTAATTTCATCCTAAAGAGGGGGAAAAAAAGCAAGGTTTTGTATTTTTAGTTTCTTTTAGGGAGATTCCTGCCTCCTGAGGGGCTGGAGGAGCCTGAAGCATTGCGGAAGATCAGCATCTCACTGCCAAAACCACTTACAGTTCTCACAGATTTTGGAATAATCCCTCCTTCCCTTTTCCTTATTTTTTTTTTTTGCAATGACACCTCAAAGACCCCACAAACGTGGAAACAAAGAGCAAAAGGAGGGAGGTGAACACCAAAACCAACCTTAACACCGCTCAGGCTTCAACCAATTCCTCAAATCAAGATTTTCTTTGTGTTTCTTAACAAGAGAGAGGAAAGCTTGAAATTTAATTTGCTATGGAAATGTATTTTTTCTAGGGGAATTATGGGGGGATGCTCTTTTGCACAGCAAAATCCAAAAGCCTGTTAGAGGCAGCTGGAGCCGAGGGTGAGGAGCTGGCAGAGCTGAGGGTGAGGAGCTGGCAGCGAGTGGATCATGGCAAGGCAGCCCTGTCCCACCCCCACCGATGCCTCCCNGGACTGGGTGCTGTGGTGGGGGGAGGGGGCTGGGCTGGGGGCTTCCCTGCACATCTGGCAGCAGGGAGGCAGTGATGGAAACCCGGGCAGAGACCCCCCTCCCACGTTTCCCCGGTGAACCTCCGGGCCTGGCAGCGGGCTGGAGCCTGGGAGCCACGAGTCCGATCCTGTTCCCAGGGATTTGCCATCACTTCGTGTCAGCCCGCTGCTGTATCAGTATTTATTTTTGCTAATATGACACAATTAAAGGGTAATTGTATCTGTACCTTTCATCTGGTGTCAGGCCCGGGAATGCTGTTAGAGGGATGGGACTAACGTGACACGATAGGACATCGTTAACGCCGCCAAACGCTCAGATCAAATTAGCATGAGAGGAGAGGGGAGGGAGAGCTCTGGTGTCTCTCATCCTTCTTGGGTGGCTCGTGGCAGTGCCAGGGAGCCCAAGGCTCCTCCTTGGACACTTCCTTAGACTTGAGCCAGGGCCTCTGCAATGCTCTGGGCAGGGCTTGGGTGGCCGTGCCCAGGGCTGGGACACTCCCAGGTGACAGAAGAGGGAAAAACCCTCATCAAGCACAGTTCCCACAGCCCTCTGTGGCGGCTCCAGTGTCTCTAGTTGCTTCCCTTCGTGTCACCCAGCCTCAGCTCTCAGCATCTCTGACACTCTGTGCCCTCAGCAACTCTTCCCACCTAAAACTTTGAGACATGGTGGCAAAACTTGGAGGAAATAATTAACAATTATTTCACAGGAGAAGGTTCCAGCTGGAGCAATATCTGGTGGGGGAACATATATCTAACAAAGGCTTGTTATTTAAGCAATAACCCTTGAGAAATTGGTCGTTACCAGCATTAAACGACTCAGCCCATTGCCAAGGATGGTTAACGCTCTAATAAACTGGTCATTAACTGCAGTAACAATGAATTTCGAGGGGATTATTGCTATTATAAACCTTAATCAATGGTTTATAACAGCAATAATGTGGTCCTTTCTTTTAATGGTAAGTAGTGCGGCATGAGCAGCCTGCTTGGGAATATTTCCAGTGTGGTTGATAAGACAAAAGCGGGTGTTAAAGTCCTGCAGCTCCAAACACTCCTGAGGAGGACACACAGGCCAGCGAGACCTGCAGAGAGGGCTGGGGGTCAGCTGTGCCATGCTGACTGTGCCGTGGGTGCCCACACTGCCCACCCCTCTGGCAAACACACGCTGCTCGACTTAGGGGCACTGGGATGCACTCAGCCAGGGATCCACCACCGCTTCCATGCACAAGGACTCCCCTGCACACAGAGACCCTCGTGGCTTGAGGGATGAGATCCATCTCTACCTCTGCACAAAGAACCACAAACCTCGTTATGGGTCATAAATTACCTCATCTCCTGCATCCCAACCCCTGCATGGTGCTTGACCTGCAACTCCTGCTGNTTTTTTTTTTTTGCAATGACACCTCAAAGACCCCACAAACGTGGAAACAAAGAGCAAAAGGAGGGAGGTGAACACCAAAACCAACCTTAACACCGCTCAGGCTTCAACCAATTCCTCAAATCAAGATTTTCTTTGTGTTTCTTAACAAGAGAGAGGAAAGCTTGAAATTTAATTTGCTATGGAAATGTATTTTTTCTAGGGGAATTATGGGGGGATGCTCTTTTGCACAGCAAAATCCAAAAGCCTGTTAGAGGCAGCTGGAGCTGAGGGTGAGGAGCTGGCAGAGCTGAGGGTGAGGAGCTGGCAGCGAGTGGATCATGGCAAGGCAGCCCTGTCCCACCCCCACCGATGCCTCCCAGGAACTGGGGGCTGTGCTGAGGGGAGGGGGCTGGGCTGGGGGCTTCCCTGCACATCTGGCAGCAGGGAGGCAGTGATGGAAACCCGGGCAGAGATCCCCCTCCCACGTTTCCCCGGTGAACGCCCGGGCCTGGCAGCGGGCTGGAGCCTGGGAGCCACGAGTCCGATCCTGTTCCCAGGGATTTGCCATCACTTCGTGTCAGCCCGCTGCTGTATCAGTATTTATTTTTGCTAATATGACACAATTAAAGGGTAATTGTATCTGTACCTTTCATCTGGTGTCAGGCCCGGGAATGCTGTTAGAGGGATGGGACTAACGTGACACGATAGGACATCGTTAACGCCGCCAAACGCTCAGATCAAATTAGCATGAGAGGAGAGGGGAGGGAGAGCTCTGGTGTCTCTCATCCTTCTTGGGTGGCTCGTGGCAGTGCCAGGGAGCCCAAGGCTCCTCCTTGGACACTTCCTTAGACTTGAGCCAGGGCCTCTGCAATGCTCTGGGCAGGGCTTGGGTGGCCGTGCCCAGGGCTGGGACACTCCCAGGTGACAGAAGAGGGAAAAACCCTCATCAAGCACAGTTCCCACAGCCCTCTGTGGCGGCTCCAGTGTCTCTAGTTGCTTCCCTTCGTGTCACCCAGCCTCAGCTCTCAGCATCTCTGACACTCTGTGCCCTCAGCAACTCTTCCCACCTAAAACTTTGAGACATGGTGGCAAAACTTGGAGGAAATAATTAACAATTATTTCACAGGAGAAGGTTCCAGCTGGAGCAATATCTGGTGGGGGAACATATATCTAACAAAGGCTTGTTATTTAAGCAATAACCCTTGAGAAATTGGTCGTTACCAGCATTAAACGACTCAGCCCATTGCCAAGGATGGTTAACGCTCTAATAAACTGGTCATTAACTGCAGTAACAATGAATTTCGAGGGGATTATTGCTATTATAAACCTTAATCAATGGTTTATAACAGCAATAATGTGGTCCTTTCTTTTAATGGTAAGTAGTGCGGCATGAGCAGCCTGCTTGGGAATATTTCCAGTGTGGTTGATAAGACAAAAGCGGGTGTTAAAGTCCTGCAGCTCCAAACACTCCTGAGGAGGACACACAGGCCAGCGAGACCTGCAGAGAGGGCTGGGGGTCAGCTGTGCCATGCTGACTGTGCCGTGGGTGCCCACACTGCCCACCCCTCTGGCAAACACACGCTGCTCGACTTAGGGGCACTGGGATGCACTCAGCCAGGGATCCACCACCGCTTCCATGCACAAGGACTCCCCTGCACACAGAGACCCTCGTGGCTTGAGGGATGAGATCCATCTCTACCTCTGCACAAAGAACCACAAACCTCGTTATGGGTCATAAATTACCTCATCTCCTGCATCCCAACCCCTGCATGGTGCTTGACCTGCAACTCCTGCTGCATCCCCATGGCTGAAAATATCACAAGACCCCTTTCCCCTCCTTTCCAAGCTGATTATTTGGAGACTCCCACCGCCACCTTTTGTTTGCCCTGGGACACGGATATGCTGCTTATTTACAGTGTGGGGAAGCTGGGGAACAGGAGAGGCTCACATCCAACCCCAGGTGGGCAAAGAACAGGTTCCTAATTAAAGGTTAACCAAGGGGATGAGGCAGAAGCCAGCGGTGCTGGTGAGGGGGGCAGAGAGCTCCAGAGCTGGGGGATTTTCTGGAGGCCATTGAGGAGGAAGGAGAAGCCCTTTTCTCCTGCTCTGCGATGGGTCAGTGTGGGCACACAGGGGACACAGTGCTTTGGAACACCCTCTGCAGAGAGGTGGGAACGAACTTCTGGTACATTTCCATCTTGTTTCATGCCCTGTATCCCTTAAAAAATAATATACGGCAATATACTAAGGTAAGAACCTGATTCCAGCGTCTTCCAGAGGGTTTAGAAGCATCCCCTTGACTTGATGAGCAGAGCAAGACCGACGGTCGATGAGCACTCGGCCTGCGCCTCCTTCCCCAGAGGAATCCGTCCCGGGGCTGGAGCTCCCCATCGCTCCCGTCCAGGGAATTATCTCGGCTGCCGCCTGGAACCGTCGGGGCTCAGGCGCCTTCGCTCTGGCTCCAAAGCTCCGGCAGATCCCGGGAGCTCCCAGGGGAGGGCAGGGCCTTCTCCAGCAGCTCTGGCTGCAGAGCCCCCGGCCAGTGAGCGAGTTATAATTACAGCCTGACTTTAATGGGGATTTTCTCTCCTCGGTGCTTGTGATTTTTATGGCTCTTCGGAGCTGGTTCCCGAGCCCCGCTCTTATCTCTGTGCTCCCTCGGCTGAGCTGGCTGTGGCTGCAGGAGCATGGCATCATCCTGCATTAACCAGGCACTCTGGGGGCTTTGCCTGACTTTGGCTACTCTTCTGACATCCTTTCTGGCATGGCCCCGCTCATCCCGCCCTTGCTTTGCTTGTCAGAGTCCCTAGGAGTGGAGGGGAGGTTTGTGACTCTTCTCTCTGCACTTTTTTTTTCAGAAGAAGACTGCAATGGAATAAATTGGAAAGTTTACTTCATGTAGCATCGAAATAAAAAAGCTCATTCAGAAAGTTAATGATTTATTTTATAGTTTCATTATCAGGGTCACATTACTCAATAGCATTTCAAACATGTCATTTGTACAAACTATGGTAATTAAAATTTATAACGTACTTCATCAGCGGCATATGAATCTTTTAGCCAGCACTCTGCTGTCATATAAACAGTGTAATTTCAGCTGCAATTCACCCTTTATTGGCTCTCATTTGTGATTTAACAGCCATCAATGACTGTGCTATAAAGAATAAATTAACCATCCGTAAACCTTATGATGACAGGGACAGTCAAACAGCCTCAAACTGCTCCACCAGGCCCTACTTGGCCAACAGGGACCAGACCCAGAGGTGCTGCTGTGAAGGCACAACTTCTCCTGTCACCAGCAGGGTGCTTGGCACCACACACACGTCACCACGAGGTCCCCAAGTGCCCCGAAATGGAGGATTTTTGGCCACTGCCTGCAGGGCCCAGCCAGAGGATCCCTTCCCTCCTGGAGGGAGGAGTTTCAACCACCAACAGCTCTGAAATCCCTTCGTGTGCCCCTCGCCCAGCAGAGATCTGTTCACAAAGCCCTTCAGCTGTATCCTCGCTGTGACCCCACATTCCCCCCACCTTCCCTGGCCCAGCAGCAGCTCCCAGGGTCACCAGATCCTCGCCCAGCACCTGGGAGGTCGAGGAGGAGATCTCTGTCCCCACCTCTGTCACCCCTGTCCCCACAGCCAGCCCAGCACAGGTGAGGGAGGACAAGGGGCCGATGGCCAAACCCAACCCCAGCACCTCCAGCCTGGGAAGCTGCACGGATCCGAGAGCAGATTCCTTAACAGGGGCTCCTCGTGGCCGACAATTATCCAACAGCTTATTTGTGCCCATGGATGGCAGAGGGAGCAATAGGATTTAATGGGATCCCTCCCGTGCTCCGAGCTGACACTGTGCAAAGCTAATAAATGATATGGATTGGATTTGTTACTGAGACATCTCCAAGGAGCCTGGGTCATACAGGCCAATAAAATTGGCCTCATAAATTTACCCTGACACACAGGATTACTCCAGCATTGCTGAGGTCACCTTCTCACACTGATTTATTGCCAGCCCATGGGTTAATAATACTGTTTACGGGGTTGTTGTTTTCCCCTACACGTAGCAGATATTAATCAGCGCCTTCCTGCCTTTGCGGCGCTCCGGGGGCGGGCGCAGCACGGGCTGGGGACGGGCTGGGGAGGGCCTGCCTGATTTATTTTTGAGCCAGGACTTTTTGTGTTTAAAAAAATCTTCAGGAGGGCCTCTGCAGGAGGTGGGAAATTCTCCCCTGCGAGGGCGGTGAGGCCACGGCTGCCCAGAGAAGCTGTGGCTGCCCCATCCCTGGGAGTGTCCAAGGCCAGGCTGGATGGGGCTTGGAGCTGGTGGAAGGTGTAAAACCTTTTAAGCCGGTGCTTAAAGCCCTGGGGCAAGCACTGCCCGTGAAGCAGGAGGAGGGTGGGGCAGGGCTGTGTCTGGGTCTGTCCTGCCCCTCTGACCCTGCTCGGGGCTGGTTTTGGAAGTGCTCCCTGTCCCCCAGCAGCACCGTGTGTTTCCCATCCTGCAGCCAAGCCCAGCCTCGCTCCTGTTGCTCCACGTTATTTTCATCCCGCCCTAATCGGAGGGGACAGGTGAGATGTGCTTCAAAACACTGTAATCATATTTTAAATGGAAATGAAATGTGTGAATTAAATGTAAATTACAGCAGAATGGAAGGACAATCACTATTAGTTAAGGTCTGACACCTATTTTTGCAGACCTTTCCTAAATGCCACAACTTGTTTCTCCTCACTTGTGACGAGGACTTGTAATTCCATGGCAGCTGCTGCTGCAGCCGGGCGGGCGCTGGGTGCTGAGGGGGGCCTGTGGATTTTAAATAGCTCTGGACTGCTTGGTGGCTCTGGGAAATTACAAAGCAGCACTGATATTTTTATTCCGGATCCACAAAAATAAACCTTGGTGTTTTCCTCCTGAAAAGGTGAGGTGGTAATACAAAGGGACGTTTTTATAGAGTCAATTTATTTAAGGGTTCCCCCATTTGCTTTTATATTGGAAAAATATGTGTCCTGCCAATGAGCTGAAATTTCTACTTTATCTTTAATCCCTACCCCACCTCCTCAAGCCACTGGCTATTCCTCGCTGTGCCTCGAAGCCTCCCAACAAATCTCACTGCATTTTTCACACTGGAAGCACCCACAGGCCCTCCCAGACCTGGCTCTGGGGTGACAAAGGTGGCACCCAGCAGAGTCAGCCCCATCCCCTGCCCTGGGGGTGCTGCGGCGGCCGCAGCAGCCTCAGCATCTGGGCAGGGAGATCAGAAGTGACCTTGGATCTGTGGCACAGCTGAGGGACAACCTCCCAGCCCAGGAGAAGTTCACAACAACACTGAGACACCTCACTTGCGGTGAAAAGAGTGAGCTGTGGGAAAAAGCAGCTCTGGGAGAAGCTGGAGCCATCGCTGAGATTCCGAGAGTTCCTCCCACGCCTCGTGTTCTGCTCATCTCCTGTAAAGACCAAAACATTTGCTGTTCTTATTATCACTGGGATCTTTTCGGCTGGGAAAAAGGAGAATCCTTGTCCTGAGGAAGCTGAAAGTCAAGTGCTGAATTAGTCTGTCATTAACACCTGGGGCTACTTGGCAAATTTTTTATTTCCAAAATGCTGGACAGTAAATAGTCAAGTGCAAATGGATAGTTCTGAGACCTGAACACATCCTGCTGCTCTGATGTACAAGGTTTCAAAGCAGAAGGATATTTGGGCTTAATTTCATGTAGTATTGCACTGGGGGAAATGTATCATCGCATGTTGGGATAATCACAACATTTGATTCTGGCTTCAGCAGTTCTTACAGATATATTTATATATATATAACATTGAAACAAAATGCTTTTTGAAATGGAAAAAAACCCTATGCCATTTAATTCCTAAAAGGTCAAACTCAAATGCTTTGGCCTTATCGAAATGATTTTCTCCTTTGATTTTTCTTTCCAAATGCAATTTCATCAAAATCAGCGCATTTCCGCAAATGTTTCACCTTTGGTGAAATGGCATCTCCTGACAGGGAAGTGTTTTGGGGGGAAATTTCTGACCAGCCCTGGCTGGGCTGGCCCGTGGTGCTCCCTGGTGCCCTCCCAGCAGCACCGGCTCAGGGATCAGCCGTGTGTTTGATCCATGTGTTTGGTCCATGTGTTCGTGTTTTCCCAGTGCCTGGCTGGGATGTGATGGAGGGGGAAATGTCTCTCATTCCTATCAGGTGATTCACTGCCCTGGCCCTGTGCTGAATCCTCCCTCCTCCTGAGCTCGCTGGGAGGATCCAGAGCCTTCCTTCCTATTTTTACAAAGCTTGCAGCATTGTCAGAAAGGAAAGGGTACCATCTGGTTAGCCCTTGTTTACTGCACACCCTGCCAGTTTGAGCTTATTAATCATATTTACCCAAGTATCTTAATTACTCCCTGTCTAGCGACTTGACTTGCACTCAGCTGTTGACCCGCTCCCTCCCCTCTCCCTAACTCTTTCTTTTTTTTTCTCCTTCTTTTTAATTCCTTTCCATCATTAATCACAGGAGCAGCGTGGGCAGAGGAATCCATGCCTTGGCGGTGTTGCTCTCGCAGCCAACGGGCTGGAGTTCACCAGCTCCTGCCAAACTTTGGAACATGTCCCTGGGGCCAGAGGAGGGCGAGCGGGCAGCGAGGGCAGCACGGGGGTCGCTCCTGCCCCTGCTGCCCCGTCCAGGACTGTGCCAGCACCGGGAACTGGCCGGATTCCCCGTGGCTGGGGCTGTCCAGACTCCCCAGGGGCTGTGCTGGGTTTGGGGCTGCCCATGCTCCGGGGCTGCCCACGCCTGGGCTCTTTGTGCCGGGCCGCGCTGGAGGGCAGGGGCTCACACGAGCAGACACCATTAAAGATGGTAATTTGTTGATCCAGGCTCTCCCGGCGCTCCGGTGCGAGAGTGGCACCGTTTTCTTTACGACCTCATAAAGTCACAGCCGAGAGGCCGATTTGGAAAACAAACTGCCTCAGGTTGACAGATAATTAGATACAGGGGACATATTATACGCCTTTGCATATAAATGCGCTCGGCAGCGCGTTGGTTCATCAGAAGTTTAGGCTCCGGGAGGCGCAGGTACCCGGCTCTCCAGGATGGATGTGCTGGTGCAGCCACCAGCCACGGCTCCATTTTATGGCCCTTTCATCTCCTGTTCCCTGTGTGCTCCGAACAGGCTGCGATTCAGAGTGAGGCTGCCTTGGCTTGGTTCGGTTTGGTTTAGTTTGGTTCACTTTGGTGATTTTTTACCCCAGCAGCCTCCTGAGCTTCCTCTTCTGCATGAGCCAAGGCTTGCGTTCTGCAGCTTGGATTTCTGCTCCTGAGCTGCCGTGGAGGAGTGGCTGAGCGGGGATTCATTACTATTATTACTATTTTTGTGTTCCTACATCACGTCCAATCCTCACTCCTCCGGAGCGCGAGCCCGCTGAGAGCAGCGGAGCAATTCTGCACTGCCACGGGCCTGGTATTTATACGGCAATTCAGCCTCCCGCGCTCCCAGCCCCCAAACCACGAGGTTCCAGATATTAAAACAAAACAAAACAGTTGGGTTTCTTTTTATGCACTTCAAGATTTAAGGTGTCAGCCAGCGCGTTGTCAAGCTCTCAGGGTTTGCTTTTCCAAGTGAAAGCCAAGATCCCTGTACGACCACGGTTCCTGCTGGGGTATTTTCAGAGCACAACCTCAGCTTGCAGGATCTGACCACATTTTTCATGGATAGCTGCATCCCCCCTGCTCACCTGTCAGCGGTTTCCTCCCCCTCCAAATCAGACCTGCACCTCTCTAAGATAACCTCTCCTTCCCAGCTCCCCCCGCATATCCCGCTATTTTGGGGGTGAGGCAGAAAATGTCAATTAAATGTCCATATTCCCAAGGAAAGCTTCACTATCAGTCCTTCTCCCCCAGAAAGGGAAAATTAAAATGTGTGTGGGAAAGATAAAGCTGTCAGAAAAGGGAAGGGAGAAAAATCCCCAAGCCTAAACCCCCAGCAGCCCCCATGGAAGGAGGTGATATAAATAGAGTTGCTGTCACTTTGATGAATTAGATCTTTTGTTAATTAGGATACATTGATTTAAGGGTTGTCCAACCAGATAGGCCTCTTTCCTTCCTGTTCCCTTGCAAATCACAGCCCAGGGTGGCAGCAGCAGTGTTGCCTCCTGCCTTTCCTTCTCTTCTTTTGGGGATTCTGTTTTCACTTCCAGGTGCCAGGAAGGAGACTGGGTGAGGTGCCCGGGCTGGCACCTCTGTGCCCCAACGTGCAGCCCTGTGCAGGGAGATTTCACAGGAGAGTCGGCTCAGGGCTCCCCCAGGTGCCCACAGCTGGGTGAGGGCACACGGGCCCTGTGTAGGGAGTACATGGCCGGGACAGTTTGTCCAGCTGCAGGAATCACGGCCCCGTGTGCCCAGCCTGGCCGTTCCCAGGACACTGCGGAGCCCGGGGCTGGCATTGCTCCCCAGCCCCATCCCCATCCCACCTGCCCCAGCTCCATCCTCCTTGGGCTGTGGCGAGTGAAAACCACGGCTTGGGAACGAGACCCCTCCTAGCCAGGGAGGACTCACCTCACTCTGGCCTCTGCAAAGGTGTCCCTGTCACTCTGATCCCTCAACAGCTCTGGTGTGACGTGGACCTGTGACAGCCCCGCTCCTTCCCGCGGTCCCGCAGGACACATCCAGGCTTTCCAGGTTTCCTCTTGTCGTCACTTGAGCACCAGCGGCGGAGGGAGAGAGGGGAGAAAAAGTGCTGTGCTGTGTGGATTATTGTGTGTTTGTCACGGGGAATGGTGTAAGCTGTAGGTACAGCATCTCCCAGCGGTGATTTATGGCCCCTGTCAGGCGGCCCCGGCACTCTGGCCGCCGCAGCGTGGAGGATGGATGCGGCTGGAGGATGGATGCAGCGAGCAGGGAGGATGGATGCGGCGCTGTCAGCCCCCGCTCCCGCTCCGCTCCGCGCACTCGCTCCCCATTTCACGCCACTGAACATAAACAATCTTTTGTAAACCTGACAGTCACACTTGCTCCTCTGGAAACACAGCGCAGGGATGTATGACTCGGCTTTCATCGCCCCATTTCCTGGGCTGTGCAGGAGCTCTCCGGGAAGGCGGGGAAGGGCAGACACCAGAGGAGCAGAGAGACCTCGAAAAAGCCAAAGGGAAGGGGGGCACCTACACGACACCTGTCTGTCACCACCGGCTGCGACCACGCGTGACCCCGCACACGCTGTACCAGGATCCACACACCTATTTCCCACTGCAGTTCTGACCCACAACGTGCCCTCCACAGCCAGAATTCCATCGTGCTCCAGAGCAGTGCACATTTCCCACCTCAGTTATTCCTGTTCATCTCCCTCCAGCAGCAAATCCAAAGTACCAGCACCCGGGGATCACAGCCCGCGAGGGAATGGGCTCTCACGTGCCACCAGGGGTACCAGAAGGTCCCACAAAACCCAGCACACTTCACGGCTGATCACAGTGATTAGAACAATCCTGTATGTGCACAGTGCCGCGGGGCAGCGCCTCGGCTCCAAGGGAAACTGCAGCCCCGGCGGCACCGTGGGACCTGATGGAGGCAAGAACATCTTGGCTACAACCTCTGACATTACGGACTGGTGAACAACAAGCGCCTTTCCCATTTGGGAGGTAAAGTTACCAGCTCCTTTTCAGGTGGGAGAAA
Source organism: Notiomystis cincta (assembly GCA_013398075.1). Taxonomy (NCBI): domain Eukaryota; kingdom Metazoa; phylum Chordata; class Aves; order Passeriformes; family Notiomystidae; genus Notiomystis; species Notiomystis cincta. The sequence continues at coordinate 105,987 of VZRX01021025.1, read as the reverse complement.
GCCAGGATAAAAAGGAAAGAGGGAGAAGCTCCCCTGTGTCCTTCTGTCCCCTGCTGCCCGCAGCTCCACAGGGCAAAGCTCACAGAGCAGCTGCGGGTGCCTTGCCAGCCCTGGGCTGTGCCAAGGAGCAGGGCTGCCTTGCCACACTTCCCTGGAACAGCTGCAGCTTGCTGGGAACGTTCCCTGACACGCTCCTTCCGTTCCCGTGCTGGCGCTCCCTGTCTTCTCCAATCCTTCCCGGCGACTTTGGGATCGGGGACGCCGGGCGGGGGGGCGCGGCAGAGGAGGGAAATAGCTTGCAAATAGTTTGCTGCTTTCCTTTCCAGATGGTTTGTTTTGGAAGTTCCTCCGTGTGAGCCTGAGTGCTGAGCCTTGGACATCTGCTGAGGAGGAGCCCGCTCGGGAGAAATGGGAAGAGGCTGCTGGAAGGGCACATTTGGGAGGGTCCCATTGCTCCCAGTGGGGCTCAGCCTGGGGGCACAGGTTGTCCTTGATCCTGAGGTGCCCAGCCTGGTACCCTCCACTCGGTTTACCTCCACAGCTGCACTTAGGGTGGCATTTGGGATGTTTTGTAGCGTGTATCAAGGATACCTAGAACTCAGGGAAATACATCCTTCCAAAAATTGCATAAACCCGAACAAGCTGATATCTTATCCTGTGGCCTTTCTAATGGCTTTCAACCAAATTGTTTACACTGGTGAGCACGATCCAACAGATATGTTGGTGACAGTGCTTCCTTCTGGCATTTGGCTGCTGGGAATGGCTCCAGGTTGGGCTGGATGGCTGGGACTGTCCAGGCTGGAGGCCCGTGGGAACCACAGAAAATCTGTGCAACCAGTTCAAGGGATCAGTGAGAGGAAAGAGAACTTTGCTGGCAGGTCGCTGTTGCAGTCTGTCGGCTGGGGGTGACGCGCTGCTGCCACGGCCTCGCGGAGCGGCGCCGTGTTTGGGAAGTGCTGCTGGGTTTGCCACGTTCTCCCTCTCTGCGGGAGGGACGGACCCGCTGGGGCGACTCCGAGCCCATGGTGACCCCGAATCATTCATTTGCAGGTCGCTGCCTCTGCTCAGCACCGTGTCACCTCCCCAGGCTCCAGGGGAGCAGGGACCGGAGGTGTCCAGCCAGGAGCTGCCGGATCACCCGGTGCTGTGCCTCCTTCTGCTGGGAATGGGTCTCGTTCCTCCTTTTGCCACACCACTCCCCTGAATTTCTTACCCAGCACATGCCTTTAATTGCAGCTTCTGCTGAGTTTTAATCTTATTTCCTTTTGCTAAAGGAAGCCTGCGCTCATCCCAGCTGGCACTGCTTGTCCCCATCCCACACGATGGGAGCACACCTATTTCCACAGGGAGAATTGATTATTTTCCCCTGCAGCTGCACTTGCTGTACACAGGAATTATGGGTCTTTCCACACCTGTGAGAGAAACATTATCCTCAGCCTTCAAGGGTGAAGCATCTTATATTTAGTTGGACTAAATAATGATTCTTCTCTATCTTTCATATCAGGATTTAAGAGCACCCTGGAGCTACAAAGTTTATTAGAACCCATAAGAAGAACTGTACCATAAACGGGACAACTGTGGCCATAAACCTGCACCTTGAAGTTGTAACAAATCCTGGGATGTTGAAGTAGGACACGGTCTTGTCTCAGTCAGCAGAAAGGAAAAGAAAAAAAAAAAGGAAAGAAAGAGAAGAAATGCAAACTTAAGCAGAAATGAGGCCTGGAAATATAGAGAGGAAGAAAGGGGAAAAAAATAATAATAAAGCAAAGCATGGTGCTTGCAGAGCTCGCTCAGCTGGAGCCCTGGGCCAGGTGCCCATGGGATGCAACTCAGATTAATGGGGAGAGAGAGAGAACAGGGAGCTGGAGGAGGAGAGGGAAAGGTGAAAGGAAGGAGGTGCTGGGAGGATTTACGAGGCACAAGGAGGGTCCCCGCAGCGAGGGAGGTGATGGTGCTCACGTGGCTCAAAGCAGGTGAACAGCTCAGTCCCTCCCGACACCGTTGGGTGTGCTCCAGTGCCAGGAACACGGGGGAACAGCCAGAGGGGACAAATCCCAGGGATTTGTGACCGAGGTGGGGGGATGCCACTTGCTGTGGGGAGAGGGTGTGGTGGACAATGGACTCGGAGACCCCTCGTCCCCTCCGAGGGCGCAGCTCTCGGTTACTCCGCACCTCTTCTCTCCTGGCTCTCCTCTCTTTTAACTTCTCTGCTTTATTTTACTGTCACTTCTTCAGTTTGCATTTCCTTCATCGGGAGCCAAAAGCTTTTCAGTGTCTCAGCCTCCGAGCTGTCTCCACTTCCAGCCCCCACCCCCGGCGAGGGGGGGCCGCAGTGTTTTGGTTCGTACATTCGCTGCCTCCTGCAGCCATCGCCACCGCGTGATTCGGAGACGTCAAAGGACTTCTGGGATCTCATCAGCGCGGGCAGGCTCCGCGCTCGCCGCACGCCACAGAGGCTCAGGAGCCAGCAGAGCCCTGTCCCTCCCCGCCAGCCTTCACTCTTTTGTCACATCGGGTTATTTTTCCTGCTGGTGAATAGATTAAGTGACAGAGGGCTTTTTTTTTTAGAGTAATTGAGTTTTATTTTGGAGAGGGAAAAATGGAGAGCTAAGTGGGAAAAGGAGGGAGATAGGAATAAACCACACATCTTTTTATATAGGATCCACAGTTAATTCTTAATTAGAACTGACAGATGCTTCTCCCATAATCCTATTCCCAACATGTTCTGTTTGCTTTGTTTGGCGCTGCATGATACATGGTGGCATCGTAATGACCTTTCGCAACTCCTCCTGGAAGTGTTATTGGCACTCCAATGATTTATTGCATGTTCCAGTTGATTACTGGGCCATTTGTCAACATTTTTTTTTCGCTCTCCATAAACCTGTCTCCTGTGTCACAGACATTCGCGAGCATGAAAATTTAAACAAATAAAGTGTGCGGCTTGTAGGCGGCATCTGACTTTTACTCCGGGCTTGCAGCACAAATCCATCCTGGCCCCAGCCAGGGTTCAGACACTGCAGGGTGAAGGTGAGGAGCTCTGCCTGCAGGAGACGTGGAACACCTGGGCATTGCTTCCAGAGCTGGATTTCAGGAAGCGCTCTCCGGGTGATCCGTGCCAGTTGCCCAGTTGTTTATTGGCATTTTGGTACTCCTTATGGGAATGGGGGAAAATCAGCGGTGGAATCTAACACCAAAATAATTATCCTTCAGTGAGTGCCTGAGGAGAGCCTGGGTTCTCTCCCCTGGTTGGCATCATGGGGTGAGCGGAGCTGGGGAGCAGCTGGGGCGCACAGGGAACATTCTGGATCAGAATCCGGCCAGTAGCAAGAGGAGCCTCCCAAAGGAGAGGCCTTTAGGGGCAAGGACAAAGCCAACACCACTCAACTCCCTAATGCTCCTCTGAGCAGGCGTGTTTGGGACTGGGGGAATTGTCAGACTGACCAAAATTCCAGCACAAACCCACAATTATTCCAAGCTCTGAAAAGGAGCTGCTCTCCCCATGCCAGCGCAGTCCAGGCCCCCGGGCACTCTGGGATGGATGAATGGAAGCCCCCAGAATCACCTGCCTGATTTAAAAATCCCGGCCCATAAGTAAACTGGATATAGAGGCTGTTACAGTGGCCTGGAGCATCTGCACTGCATTTCGAGGAAGCTTTTCCAGGCACTCGTATAAATCACGGCTCTGCTGCAGGAAAGGCAAGGTATTGTTTCACTGCTGTGACATCAATGCAGGCCACATAAATAATTTTTTATTAAGTGTGCAGTGCCCTGTAAAAATACACCCAGAGCTGAGGATACTGCAGAGCAAATGCAGAGACACAGCAGCTTGGAGCAGCCCTTCCTGTGCAGGAGAGGGTGAGATGAGAGAGGAGCCTCGCTGGGGTGGGGAGAGGGGTGGCTGGGTCTTTTTCCAATTCCAGCTTGGATCGGCATGTAATGTATGGCTTAATTTCCTCTCAAATTAGACACTTGATAAAAAAAGTTATTATATCTGTCAAGTTGCCAGTGCTTTTTATGAGTGTGATAAACTAAGAACCACTGCTTTACAAACCTTGATAGGATGTTTCAGTACCTGGAAAACAATTTTATTGCAGCCTGGACTACTAACAAATTGCAAATACTGATTAAACCATAAAGTTACAACAACATTAAAAAATAATGAGAGGTTATTGCACGGGGGGAAGGCTCTCGAACAGCTAATGCAGCTGCCAGGTTTGCAGGGGATCAGGGCAGCCTGCAAAGAGCAGCTCTCCAGGAGAGCTTTCCTGGGGTGCAGGAGGGGGGACAGGGACAGGAAAAGGAGACCCCTGGCAATGTCTGTGCTCTGCATTTTCCTCACCAGGGAGATTCAAAGGCAGAATCTCCCTGAGATTCTGCACAGAGACACCACAAACGCACTCCGAACTGAGGAGACCATTCACCCTTGTCCTGCCTCTCTCATCTGCTGAGCTCTGCGTGCTGAGTGCAGGTGCTCTCCATGTCCCAGGTCTGGGAAGAAGCAGGACAGGCTCAGCTGGGACTTTACACCTGGCACAGCCTCTTAATGGCATTCCTGCCCTGGAGCATCTGCTTGGCACAGCCTGGGGGCCTCTCTTGTCCTTGTGCTTGTTCTGCTCCTCAAAAGCAAACTCTGCACCTCTCCCTCCCTCATTTAAGGTCCTGCTTAATTACTGCATCACTCCATGGCTGAACTAATGATGCTACAACTAAAAATATTTAGGGTTATTGCCAGCAAGGTGGATTCATGAGACGGATTAAAACATTTTTGCTTAGGGATGTGATGAAAGAGAGGAAATGAGCAAACAGGCAGAAAGATGAAAATCGAAGTGGGAAAATGTCCCCTGGTCAGGTGAGATGGCCCTTGGAGAGGCCACAGTGACCCTGAGGTGAGATGGCCCTTGGAGAGGCCACAGTGACCCTGAGATGGGGCTGCTCCTTCCTCCTCCACCTGACCTGCAAGAACAGCCCCTTTATCTCTTCCAGACCCAGGTGCAAACAGATCTGTTCCCCTGAAAGGGGAATAACAGAAAATTTATCTGAAAAGACAGAGATTTAGGGGAATCTTTCTTCTTTTTAGCTAAACTGACTATGACAAAAAGTAGCCTTTCTCAGCCTCTGGTGGGCAGGTTTCCAGCAGGCCCCTGCCAGGCTGGTGGCAGTATGGGAGCTCCAGGAGGGCATTCAAGCTGGGAGAGCTGTCTGACAGCTGCTCTGTGGCTGCCCCATCACTGCTGGCCTCTGTGTCCCCACATGTCCCCACATCTCCCTTGTCTTTACAGAGCCCAAAAGCCCAACGACTGCTGGAACCAGCTCCTGCCAGTGAGATGGTCCCTTGCTGTCCAAACCAGTCAAACGAGGTCCTGAGATCCCTGAGCTGCAAATACCCAGGACTGCTCTTTTAGGGCTCCCCACTGAGCTCTGTCACCTCGTGATGGCACACACTAGCTGGCAAGTGGCACCTCAGAACCACGAGCCTGGGAATGGTCCTTGGAGTGTCCCTGCTCTGCTCCAGCCTCACACATCCCCAGAGGTGAGGCTGCCTGGGGCTGGCACCCGATGGAAATCCATGCTGCTCGTGAGCGGGAGCTGAGGCGCTTCCTTATGCACACACAGAACTGGCATTTTGCTAGATTTAGGGAAGTAGGCAAGACGTATTTGTCTGCGGAGGCTTTGCACCTTCGGCAATTATGTCTGCAGTCTGGAAAACAACAGCAGCAGGGTTGCAGCAGGGAGGGAAAAAAATTCTATCATGTCAGAATAATGAGATCTGTGATTTCAGCACTTACTGGGTCAGAGACACACGCAGTGTGTTATCTGTAATGCTTCCCTCTGACATTCAGGGAAATTGCATTTATGCAGGGGACACGAGGCACCGGAGCACAGAGAGTGCCTGACAGGGATGCTCTACCCTGGCCCCCTGGCCAATTCCTCGAGGCTCCCGGGAGCCCCCAGGTGCCACGGGGGAGCAGGTGGCAGTGCAGCCCTGTGCCTGCTGCTTCGTGCCCTCCCTGAGACACCAGCAGCATTGTGTCAGCAATGTCAGCCCCTCGGGGGGCCAGGGAAGGGCTCTGTTTGTGCCCCTTGGGGGGCTCTGGGAGTGCGACAGGGGGGGTTCAATGACAGCCTCTTGCTCACCCCCTTAGGGTGCCTCGGGTGAATTTCACATCTTCTCCCATGGTGACAGCAGCAGTGACGAGGAGTGAAGGGTTATCCCGATGTCTCCCATGGTTTTGGGTTTAACCCCAAGGGTCGCTGGGGTGCAGAACAAGGGGTGGGAGCATCACGGGGGACATCGCCCCCGGCATGGACCCGCTGCCAGCCCCAGCTCGGTGGCTGTGGGACGGGCAGCGCAGCTAAACACACAAAATACAGCCCAAGGCAGGGAGGGCTGTCCCGAGGAGACAAAACAGTGGCCTTTTCCAGTTTCCTCATAACCTGGAAATGCTCCACAGGCATTTTTGAAGTTTTTGAGAAGCAACTTAAAACCAAAGGAATTCCTTTCCCTCCCTCTCTCTGCAGAAACCCAGAGCAGTGAAACTCAAAACATTTTGCTTTACCAATTAAAATCTTGTGTTTTCATCCAAACCAGCTTGTTTTCTAGCAGAAGTACAGTTTTCCGAAAAAAAATCTATTTTCTGGTAAAGAGAAACTGACCTTCAAGCTGAGGAAGAAGCTGTGGGAGGGAGCTGTGCCCCAGGTGCAACATCCTGTGGGGGTTCCCAGACCCCGAGACCGCTCATGGCCACTGGTGCTGGCCAAACCATCACTCAGCAACTCTCTTCCAAAACAGAACATAATTTTCTACGAATGATCTGAGCCCTCAGATGATGGGAGGCCTTGGACTGGGAGCCACAGAATAATTCATTGTCCTGGTTGTGCTGCTCTGTTCTCCCCACTATCCAGGGGTCATTACAGCTCTTTTGTTTCCCCCCTCTTTCTGGTGCAGGAAGAAAACCCTGTCCCGATTAAAAGGATCTCATTTTCCAGCTGTTCGAGGCAGCCTGAAGTACAGGCCTGCGCCAGTACCCGGCATCAAACCTCCCACTGTGGGAGAGGCAGTTCCAGCCCAAGGCCAGCTCTGAATTTTGCCAATAGCTCCTATATTTACAATTTTCCTTGAGGGCTTTCATTACAGGCCACAGAGCTTTCGCAGGCAGGGTCTGGAGTTTGTCTTGGACTTGATCTGCAAATGTGGGGCTGCCTCTGCAGGCCTTTGGGGACGGTTTCTGTGTGAGACAGGAGGAGGAAGCAGAGAAGGAGGGGATGTGTATGTGGCTGAATCCCAGGGTCACCCCTCATTCCCTTTCTCCCAGGGGCCTCCCAGGCAGGGGAGCTGGGAAAACCACTCCAAAGGGATCCTGCAGAAGGACTGCTGTGCCACTGTTTTCATTTCCAAGCTGAAGCTGTGAGCCCTGGCTGGCAGGTTCAGAAAACCCCTCACCAGCACAGCAAACCCCCCCAGACAGCGAGAAGGGAGTTTCACCTCAGGGAATTGTCATGGAGTGGGTTGGGTTCAAAGGAACCTTGAAAACCATCTTGTTCCAAACCGCCTGCCATGGGCAGGGGCACCTTCCACCACAGCAGGTCCATCCAACCTGGCCTTCATTTCCATGAAAAGCCCTCAGAAAGGAAAGAAGACATTTTTAGGCCCACCCTGTGTGCCTGGCGCTCCGGGACAGGCAGAACCTGCCCAACCTCCCCGACTCCAAAAGGGTTTCTCTCCCCAGGGCAGTGCAGGGCCGTGGGGCTGCCCCAGAGCCCACTGTGGTTTTGGGAAGGGTGGGGACAGTGGTCTCTCCCCATGCCCATGAGCAGGGCCCACGGCTGATGGAGTCACCTCACAGCGCTGCAGAACGCTCCCGCCTGGCCGGCTGCTGATCTTTTGGGCAATTATTTGGAAGTAATGAAAGTGAATGCATGACATTTAAAAAAGAAACTCCGCTGTCAGCAGGAAAGCTGCCACATTCCTCCTGCACCTCGGAGAATACGCTTAGCTTGAAATAATGTTCATTTTAGCAGAGTTGTAAATTACGAGTGTGCTGGGGTCTTGTGGGATTTATTACCATTTGGAAGGAGGTTAGAGGCCTCGTGCTGTTGCTGCTGCATCTGGTGCACGCTACAGAGCAGAGTTTGGAGGCGAAAGAAAGCACCTTTTATAGCCCATCCCCGGTGGCTTGTATCGCCAGCCTTACACACACACCCCCCAGCGCCAGCAGGAAAGAGGAAGGATTGCAGAATCCCTTTTCCCAGTTGCTCATCGTTATTGATCCGTCATTATTAATACCCAGTGACCCAACCTTGCTGGGCTGAGCAGGCAGCGAGGCCCCAGCCCTGGGTGCTGGGCACGGCTGCCATGTTCTGCTGGGACTGTTCTTTAATTTTCTCAGGTTTATGTTCTTTTTTTTTTTTCATTGCAGGTGTTTCATAAAAATGCAGCCACGGACCTGGCAGGAAGCAATAAGCTTCAGCTTCCTCTGCATGAACCAAAGGGATTTCTGCCTCCCTCCTGGCAAGGATGGAGTTGTGCTAATGTAAGATTAATGCTCTGCAATCCTGACCCTGCTGTCTTCAGTGTGTAAATGCCGAAGGGTCACCTTTAGTCCATGCCATTAGTGATTAATTAATCTCAGTGTTTATTTGATCCGTCCCTTTCAGTGAGAATTTCTGCTCTAACACTTTTTGACTCCTTTTGCTACCCCCCTTTGCACACTGTTCCCCATCAGAGCTGTGCACCAGGGCCCTTTGATATCCTGAAGGCAGCAGGACTCTGCCCCTGGATCCCAGCTGCACGTCCTCTGGAACACGCCAGGAACGAGCGCGTAGCGGGAACACAACCACAGGCCCACAGGGACAGCCAGGAGGAGGCGGGGGCCAGAGGAGGCTTTCAGCCCACATCAAAGCCCAACAGACAGGGAAATGGATGTCGTCAGAGCTGGACTGCTGAATTCCTTGCGAGTTTCCGTGCCAGCTAATATACGAGAGATTGATTTCTCAGCTTTTACCAAACTAGTTCTTCCCTGAGGAGGGGGGCTGTTGGGTGAGGAAAGAAGCGATGTTGAGGTAGGTGGGGGCTGTGGGGAGAGGGGTGAGGGAGGAGCTCTGTGGTGCTTCATTTCTGCAGGGCTGAGGCCATAGGGGCACCAGCACCCCTGTGACAGCACCCCTGTCCTGTCCTGTCCTGTCCTGTCCTGTCCTGTCCTGTCCTGTCCTGTCCTGTGGGAGCAAACTCAGGCTGTGCCAGTAGGGCTGAGGCCGTAGGGGCTGGGAGAGGCTGCAGAACCGTCACCTCCTCACGCTGGCAGAGCACTGGGTACAGTTGTACCAGTGAGTACAAACATCCTCGGTGCTGTGCGGAACAACCATGACCGCCACAGGCGGAGGAGGCTGGAGAGCCCAAGGTGGGTGGTTGGCACCCAGAGCATCTACCTCAGTGAGGGCTGCAGCTCATCAACAGCCTCCCAGTCCAGGGACAGGCTTTTCTCAGATCCTGAGCTCTCCTCCCCATATGTTCAGCTCTGTGAATCCCATTAATCATGTTCTGTGCCTGGACAGTTTATAACACCACATCCATCCTCTAAGAGCTGTTATCGTACACCCTGAAGATCTGTCAGATAAATAGCCAGGTCAGCTGCAGCTGTTCCAATATCCTGAAGAAATCAGATTTATCATTTTAGATTAAAAAAACCCCTCACACAAGCACATGCCCCAGAAGATCCCCCACCCGCCCGCGGGCTGGCTGGGAACCTGTGTGTCTTGGCCCTGCAGGTCCTGCTGCTGCTGCCTTCCATCTGCATCCCGTGATAAATGGCTGCAGGGTGCCAGGTACAGTTCAATGGGGAAAAATCCCAACATGTGACTGAGGCATCTCCTCACAAGTCATTAATCTAAAAGGAGGCCGGTGCCAGGACAAGGTTCTCACTCACTCCATCGTCATCTGGGCCTGCGCGGCGCAGCCGCTGCCAGAGGCAGGGAAGGAGGCAGGGAAGGAGGCAGGGAAGAAGGCAGGGAAGAAGGCAGGGAAGGAGGCAGGGAAGAAGGCAGGGAAGGGGGCAGGGAAGAAGGCAGGGAAGGAGGCAGGTAAGGAGGCAGGGAAGGAGGCAGGGAAGGAGGCAGGGAAGGAGGCAGGGAAGGAGGCAGGGAAGGCCCCTGCCATTTTCCACTTGCACAAGAAAGCGCTCCCGCCATTAACCCTCGTGCAGCCCGGAGCTGTGCCCTGGAGCCCCACAGGGCTTTGTCACCCCCAACACCTGCTGTGGGTGGTGGGTGATGCTCAGCCTCTGTCCCCCACAGTCCCTGTTAACCCTTTCATCCACATGGAAATGCTGTAACACCCCCGGGCAGGAACTTGCATGAGTAAATCAGCATGACCCAGGGAGTGTTCCAAGCACATCCCCGAGGAGCAGAGCAATGCTGGCTCCCTGGGGACCGGTGCCCATGAGCCCTGCCCATGGTGATGCCCTGGGGCCAGATCCTGAGAGGCCTCTGCAGCTACAGAAAACACAGCTGGGCCCTTCAGGCATCCCTCCACACTCCCCTCAGCCTTTTGCTAATGCTGTGATCCCAGCTCCCTGGAATCTTACCGGTGCCAGCAGGAGCTCTGGCCAGACGGGGTCCTGCTCTGTGTGGTGGCCCATGTCCCTGGAGCCTGGTGGTACCGGGCTCTCTCTGGGAAGCCGAGTGTCCTGCCAAGGTGCCTTCACTCCCCTCTGCACCAGTCATATCCTGAGCCACGTGCTTGGTGCCAAATTGAGTTGTAGCCGTGAATTATTTAGAAGCATCAGTGGAATATTGTTGTATCAGTAACGCAGACTATCAGTTTGTGGCCTTGGGGCTGCCTCAGTTACACACTCCATCACTATTTTCTCTCATGAATAATGTAGGAGTGGAATTACTCTGCATGTAGAGAATTCATACCCTGAGAAAACAAGGTTGCTCCAAAATTAATTTTCCGTACTAAAAGAGCGACAGAAAATCAATTAATCGCATATTATTCTACACGGAGACAGAGTAAGGGAAACAGGGAAAATGGCTGTAGCTATACATCAGCAAACGCTGTATTGGCAGAGAGCTTTGCAGGGAGGTGAGTTACAGCCAGCTACAAAGAAGGGAAATATATTCCGCCCGAGAGAGCCCTCGAACATCAGACTCTGCTCACACGCAGCCAGCTGGGCGCTGCTGCCTGCGAGGAGGAGCTCGGAGCTCGCAGCCCTGCCTTCCTCTCGCTCTCGGCTTCTTCCTTTGTCCTGCCACTAGCGGGCTCAGCTCCCAGCCTGGCAGCTCGCAGGGAGCTGCTTTTCCAGCGGTGCCCAGCCCTGGCTGTGCCGAGCAGCCGGGAGGCAGCGCCGGCTCCGCGGGGATGCAGGGGCGGGATGCGCCCAGCTCCGGCCCTGGCTCAGGCCGGGACGGGAACCTCCGCCTCTCCAGGAACTGAGAGCAGCAGTTCAGAACCTCGTCTGAGTGCAGTCCCTGCTCCCGCACCGTGGAGCTGGAACCCCTGGGGATGGAGATCAGCCCCGGCGCTGGAGGGTGCGAGGAGCCGCGGTGCTCCCGGAGCTCTCCGGGTCCGAGGCACATCCCACGATCCCGGCTCTGCTCCTGCCCCGGCAGCATTTCCACAGCCTGCTCCTGTCAACAGCGCTTCGTTTTTAGCTCTTTAACTCAAATAGTAACCAGACATTGTGGACCAGAGCTGAGAGACTTAATTAATATTTAAAATTGCCTCGAGTCTCACAGCAGAGCATCGTTCCTCAAAGTACTTGTGAAAAGGAGGGAATGCTGTGAAACTTATGCAGATTCGGGCACGGATCTAGATCAGCACAGAACCATGACAGACAGAGAAAACGTCCTGCACCTCTTCCCTGGGGCTGGGTGCTGCTTTCCCTCTGCTCCGGCAGCATCCCAGGACAACCCCAGGGATCTGCTCCCATCAGAGGAATGGAAGTTCCTCAGTGGAGTTTGGTTTATTTCTTCTCTTCAACTCTCCTAAGTGACTCCACCAGCACATGGCTGCAGAAACGCCCATGGAAAGGCTGAACCACACTGTAACCTCTATCTGTTCCACTGCCTCGTTAGCTTTGATTAATAACACTCACTGGTTTAACAAATGTTAGAATAATTACGGGATGAGAAGTTACAAGACTGACCTCAAAAAAACTGGTCAAACATCAACAGCATCTTCAGGAATAAAACTCAAAACCAGCTAATCTGGTCTTACTGCAGTAATTATTTTTTCCCAAGCTCTCAATTCTTCTGTCATCTCCTAGAACTGCTAAGTTTTTAGGGTCATCACACAGTGAAGATCACTTTTCCAGCAAGGAAAATAGATTTCAAAGTGTCCACAAAAACAACAACAACTGCAATGGCATGTACAAGTCTTGGGGTTTATTGCAGGGTTATTAACCAGGATTGTTTCTAGACTGGGTTTACAGGGATTTTTATTTTTCTTGGCACTATAAACAGGAAAAATTGAAGAAACAATCCTCTGTAGCTCTCCCAACATGTCCTTTACCATCTCTAGATGTGGCTAAAAACCCACCACAGGAGCTGGAGGCCAGCAGCAAATGAAAGTGGGTGAAACCTCACATCTGACACAAGAATTGCCTCTTCTTTCATTGAAATGGAGGGCAGCGTGTTCTCTCCATTTGTCCAAATATAAAATATACATAAGGAGGAAACTAAACCAATGTATTTTGTATTTAAGCCCAGCAACCACACTCTATGGCTCGGGTATCACAGAATCACAGACTGCTTTGAGTTGGGAGAAACCTTAAAGCCTATCCTGTCCCACCCCTGCCATGGGCAGGGACACCTTCTGCTCTCCCAGAGTGCTTCAAGCCCTGTCCAGCCTGGCCTTGGACACTTCCAGGGATACCTCTACAGCCCCACAGCTCTGCTCCTCAAAGCAGTGTGGTTTTTTCCTGCCTTGAAGGACAAAAAAGGCTCTCAGAGCGCAGGTGTGTGCACACACTTGTGCCCACTTGTGCTGAGCCATGGCTTTATCTGTGCCTGCAGGAAGGTGCCAGAGGCCACACGTGTGATGTGCACGTGCACAAATCACCCAAGGACGGGAGAAGCTGAGCCCCTTCTTGCTCCCAGCTCTCTCTCCTCCACAAGCAGTGATTTATCTGCTGCTTGCAGCGGCCGAAGCTCCCCGGTGCAGGGCCCTGGCGAGCGGAGCATCTCCGTGGGTATGGAAGTGTTTAAGGAGTGTCTGCGAGTCCCCGGCCGCAGAGACATGAAAGGCAAGATGCTGGCTGTGATTTATGGCGTGCTGAGCAGTTTGACAGTCACACTGTTTGAAACCACTGTCCTCTGGCTTCCTCCCGGCCTGGGGAGGGCTCGGCAGCTCCGTGCGGGGGCGGAGGAGCAGATTTATGGCGCTGCGGAGGAGCCGCTGGGGCCGCTCCCCTCCCACCCCCGCCAGATGTGCAGCAGGGGAGGAAGATCTACTCCGGAGGGTGCACTTGGATCCCGAGCCCTCAGCTCTGCAGATGTTTATTGACTTATAAATTCAGTTTTTCAAGAGGTTCCTCAGAGCTGCCCTGGTGGCTCTGCTGTCCCGGCACAGCTGGTTGTGTCCCAGGATGGGGACATTGCCCTGCCACAGTGGAGCTGTGCCTCAGCTTGTTCACCAGGATTAGGGAAGGTACCAACACTGTCCACCTGCTCTTCTAGCCCTGGTTTTGAGCAACAGAGCCCTCCCTGCTTGTGACTACCAACAGCACACGGCCAGCAGGGAAGGCAAACTCATCTCCCTTCTCCCAGGAGCCATCCCACATCCCCCAAACTGGGCAGTGCCTTAAACCCTGGGAAACAAGGAGAAGTGTCTCTCTGCCGTTGCTTTCTTTGGCTTTTGGGACTCATAATTTCCCTTTGAGTGTGAAGGATGGAAAGATCCTCACACGCAGAGAAAAAAGGTCAGGTTTGAGGCAATAGCAGGGCTCCAGGAGCTGAGATTTTTAATGACAACAACTTTTTGGAAGTCTGTTGTGTGAGAACTGCCTGCCCCGTGTCCAGCAGCTGCCACCACCCAATTGGAGCTGCAGCCAGTTGTGCTCTGGAGCTCCTCCACACCGTGCCCGTGTCCTACAGCAGCCTTTGCTGGAGACCCCACATCCCACCCTGTCAGTCCCTCAAGCTTTGATAGCAACACTTCAAACCCAGGATTATTCTGTCCACCCCCTTTAGACTAAATCTGCCTGGGAAAACAAATGACTGTATTGGGCTCGAAACGCTCCCGCAGCTGACTCCGTAATGAGCTGTTTATTATAGTTCCCATAAGTGAAATCCATTAAGTCTGACAGAAATGCAGCGAAAGTTTACATTCTGCATCCGTTTGAGGGCAGTTCGGAATTAAATTTGCCCCTTCCCTCCTCCACCCCAGCAAAGCTACACACGATACTCAAATGAATTTTCCATCATTATTTTCCAGAAGAATAAGGCTGAACTTGAGTGGGCCCTGGATGATTTGGCAAGTTGTCCAACTTGTCTGCTCTGAGTCTAAATTTTCTCCCTTCCAGTCTCAGTTTTCATGCTTGAAAACTTGAAAGGAAGAAAGGTGGTTTGGGGATGACATTGTTCCTTAAATCTTATGCGTGAGTGATTGGATGTTTTCTATCCTCCTCTCCAGATTAATCTTGGTGCAGTGGGGTTGCTGTTACAGCTGGATGGAAAATGGAGTTTCCATTGTATGAGAAATTCTGAGGTTTTGTCCCAAATCTAGACAAAAACCTGGTGTCTGTTACTGTGTTATAACTCAACAATTAATCCTCTTCTTGGGTATCAATTACATTATGACCTTAATACAGAACGGTGAAATTGAAATGAAAGATTTGGGGGTTTTATAAGCAAAAAGTTGTCATAGTTTTAGAGAAAAAGTTAAACAGAACCTAGATGTTATAGCGAAACTTTTTTTTTTGGCTGTTGATTTATCAGTTTTCCACAGCAAACCATTCCAGGTACATCCTTTTAGCCTGGTTTTATTATTGTTTTTAAGCACTAACACGGCACAGGCCTGGGGGTGTTTTCCACGTCTCCTGCCAGCAGTGAGGAACTGGGAATTGTGTGGAGCAGTAAAAGGTGTGAATGTGGGCAGAAGACAACAGACAGGGCAAAGTGGGCAACAGGGACCTGAGATAAAACCCCGAATACACGGAAAAGTCCCCTCACCTTCAGTGGGGGAGTCCCAGAGAGCTCAGAGCTCCACAGCAGCCGCAGGAGAAGCAGCTGCTGCTCCCTGTGCCCTCTGCAGCAAAGGTGGGAGCATCACCTGGCTCCCCCTGGAGAAGATGAGCCTCTCCTGCCGGGAATGGCTCTGGAAATCGCAATGATTACACCGAGCTCGCTGGGAGAGGCTGATTGACCTTGGGGAAGCACTCCATACCTCTGCAGATTGTAATCAGGTAATGTCTCTGAAGTGCTCCGAGGCTGCGGCCGAGAGCGCTGTAAGATGATCCCAGAGGCAATAAAACAGGGAGAAATGCTGTCCAGCCACACAGAGAACTGTATCCTTGAAATTACATTTCCTTCCTCCCCTCTCCTCCTCCTCCGAATGTGGCACCGATTTGTCAAGCCTGGACAGATAATCCAGGGCTGTGAGCCTGGTTTATCACCGGGAACGGCCGTATCACACCTGCACTGGGCGGAAGAGGGGCTTTGATTAACGGAGATAAATCCGAAGGATGTTTGACGGCTGTAGTTTGTAAATCCAGCAAGAAAGGACTAATTTCTCTACGATTGTGTGTGGTGTGTGAGCTGGAGAGCCTGTCTACATTAGCATATAAATGCATTTAAAGTGAGACAAATACTGGTGGCTTTGGCAAGCGGGATACCTCTGGAATCAGGAATGTAAACTGTTTAGAGAAGGAAACATTTCTGTTTAAATGTAAGGAAAAGGCGGCTGGGGAAGGTAAACATCCTCCCAGAGCAGAAATCACTGTGGAACTTGCCTGCACGTGGGGAAAGGTGGATGTGGGAGTTCTGGAGCTGTATCTGGGCACTGGGAGCAAATCCTACTTGGGAAGACCCTTGTGGGATGCTCCCCATGGAGCAGGACAATTCCCAGCCAGAGAGCCCCAGGAGCAGCAGAGGGGTGCACACACACTGCTCCAAGGGCTGCCAAACCCAGATCCATCGGGATACACTCTCCTTCCAGATGGGGCTGGGTGATTTAGGAGTGCAGATTCATCAAGGGCTTGGGCGGCTCCTGTGGTATGTGCTTCACAATTCCCACCGCCCAGGGCTTGCCAGCTCCAGCACAGCAGAAATGACAATAGCAATAAGGAAGCTTCAGAAGTCTTAATTAAGCAGTGACCCGAATTTCTCTCTCTCAGCCTGGAGAAGTTTAAGGTACAGTCAGGTCTCTTCTCTAAGACAAGTTACCTCTCCAGAACCATCCACTGCACAGCTCCACGGCATGTTTTTGTGGAGAACCAGAAAAGGGAATGCTGGCAGAGGCCTGGGGAGGCCCCAGCCCTGCAGAATCTCCATCCACTCACGCACGACCCCGCTGCAACACCAGGTTTGTCCAAATAGTCAAGATTTTGTCTGTTCATCACTCAGGGTTTGTTTTGGAAACAGCTGTTGGTCCGTGTGGTAAAACAGAAGATGGAAAGTGTCACAGGAATGTGGTTGTCATGCGAAACCTTCCCGAGGAATGGCAAGGAGATTTATATTCTGCTTTTGCTTTTAATTTGATGCATATGGCTGCAGATGCCTGAGATTGGGGAATGGCACTCGCAGCCAGGACACATTTTTCAGGGATGGCTGGTGGCCGAAGGCAGGAGGAGAGCACGTTGCAGCCACACCACCCAGCCCGTGCTGGGAGGGCCGAGCTCCCGGCCCCTGGGGCTCTGGGGCCAACGGAGGTGTCCCCACAGTATCACTGAGGTGCCTCCCCAGCCTGGCCCTCAGCTTTTCCTCCTCAGTGCCTCCTCTACCTGGTGCGGCCCCTGGGCACACCTGAGTCCACAGACTCACAGCATCCACCCAGGGACTGACACCTGTGCAGGACCCTCAGGTGAAGCATCCCAGTTCTTTCCTGCCCCCGCTCACCATTGGACATCGTCTCCTTGCAGCATTTTTAAACAAATTCTCAGCGTTTTCAAGCCCTGCTTTGGTCAGGGGTGCAAGGCAGGCAATGGGGAATTGGGAGTTTAAATGCTTTTCTCTCCCTCCTTGTGTTTCTTTTGGGAAAAAAACAACCAACCAAACAAACCCAAACCAGATGTGGTCTGGGCGCTGCGAACGGAGCGGGAATCTCACAAGTGGTCCTGGAGATAAACAAGGCTGGGCTTGTAAAATGGAGACTGGTGTTGTATGGGGAAGGGAAGAGGGGTGAGAAGAGGATCTCATTTTCAAAGAATTAGAAAAATGTGATGCAAGTCCTTTAAAAGAAAGGAAGAGAGAGGGAGAGCAATGCAGGGAATGTCACAAAAGTCATGTAGGCAGGAGCGTGCAGCTGGCTGAGTTTGAAAACAAATGATTTTAATCAGCTGCTATTCAACTACTGTCAGCTCTGATTTACTGTGTGCAGCCAATTAAGGTTTTTTGGGGTTCAAAGATTAGGACTGACACCCAAAAGCATGTTGTTGGAAGGGAGGAACACTGAAGCAAGAGCAGGAGTGGGGCTATCCCAGCCCTTCCCTGGGGTAACCAAGGATCAGACCCTCAGAGCCTGGCAGAGGGGCTGGCACCAGCCCCATCCAGCTCACCTGGGTTTGGGCATCCTGCCTCAAGGTGTTCTGTGTCAGCCCAGGCTGAGGTGGGGACCCCAGAGCACAGCCCCTTCCCCAGAGCCACCCTGCCCAGGCTTGGTGCAGCTCCCAGGATCTGGAGCTAAGGATCCCTCTCCAACCTGGATGCCCCAGTTCCTCTGAACTTGTACAAAACCCAGCTGTAAAGAACCTTGGAAGTGCTGTGATTGAATGAGACACAGTGTCCAGTGATGGAGGAGCAGAACGATCACAATGTCCCCCTGTGCCCTTTCCAAGTTTGCTGCAGCACCAGCACCTGCCTGTCCCAACACTCCTCTGAAAAAGGGGTCTTCAAACTTTATCCCTCTCACACCAAGCAAGTTACTTCCATCATCTAAAACTGACAAAATGACTCAAGGTATCTTCCCCCTCTCAGATCATCACTAATATATTCGAGGCAAACAGCTCCAGCAGGGCTGTGATATGAGCTTTCCACAATTAATTAGTCTGGCTAAGTACTATGCAACGAAGAAAATTAAAAAGAAAAACTATCTTCCCAAGTCCAGAGCTATCTGGGTGTTTGCACAACTCCCACCTTAGTGGCAGATAATAGTCTGGAGCCTTTGATCCTCTAATAACTCTTACAACTCTTGGTGCTGTTGGAGTGCTGCAGGCTGTGGCTCCCGGCAGCGCCTGCTCCCGGGATGTGCCGTGAGGAGCCGGCGTCTGGCCGTGTCCCACAGATTGTGGTGGCTTCTGTTTGCCCTGAGATCTGCAGTTTCACTCATCCCAGAATCTGCCACCGTGCTGTCTTTGTTCCTCCCATTTAGCACTTTGATTTGTGCAGCTCGGCTGAGAATCTCCCTTGCAGCTTGTTGACTTATCACTCATCCCCGTGAGTTCCCATTCTCTCCCCTCCTGACAGCTTTGCCTAATGTACTTATTCATTCCATTTAAATAAATCGAAGCAGGCCTATGACAGCCGATAAGTGAGTCACACAAGAACAAACAGAAAGGAAGCACTGCAAATAGTCAAATGTCAAGTAGGAATGGAAAACTGTCCCTATAGCTCCAGCGAACCTTAGATGTCTAATATTTATGGCCAATTGATGTCATTAGAAAGTAAATAAGCCCTCTTATGCTGCATTACAAAAGATTAACTGCAAGCAATGGAGTTTAAATAGCACAGATAAGTGCAGATGGAAATAAACCTGTTTAAAGCTGGAAATATTTGCTGAACCTCCTTGCTGCTTTTAAGATAATTGATCTCTGTATATCTGTATTGAATCTCACCATAAAAGCTTTGAAACGTCTTCTGGCAGAGCCCAGCTCACTCGTGACTCAACCTCTCCTTATCTCTCCAGATTGCAGAGGGTTTTTTCATTCCTCAGCACGCTGGGTGGGGAGCTCGGGGCCGGTGTCAGCACTTTCCATCCGGAGATGCTCCAGGTTGGGGCTGGAAAACCACTGGCCCCGGCTCCAGCCTTGCCCAGCTCCAGCTCAGAGCCCCGGGCCTCGCTGTGCATTTGCCCAGCCTCACAGGACGGCAGGAAGATAAACAGTCCTGCAGTGACTGAAGTGTGCTGCAGCTGAGGGGCTCTGGAAACAGCCTGGCGTGGGAGATATTAATTAATGAGTTCCATTTTGCTGATGAGGGAAGGCAGTGAGAGAGGAAGGAGTGATTTGCTGCCCCATGCCCACAGTGATCTCTGAGCATGTCCCATCCAGGGCCATTCCCGTCCTGACATCAGAACACACCCTCAGCCCTGAGCTGGGCCAGCTGCCTGGGCCAGCCTGGGGGCTTTGGGGCCCCCGTGCCCAAATCTGCCCGCAGGTGAGCGGCACCTGGGAGAGGTCAGCGGGGACAGGGCTCCACAGGTGCCCGTGGGAGGCTGAACACACTGTGCTCTGTGCAGACACTCACGCAGCGCCTGGAGCAGGTTGGGAGAGGGGGACACGTGGCCAGGGCAGCAGCTCAGGCGTGGAACACAACTGCAGCCCCCAGCCAGGGTCCCTGTGCCCTCGGTGGCCCCCGCCGGGCACCATCTGCAGCAGGATGCGGTGCCAAGGCAGCACCGCGCCACTTGTGCACTGCAGAAACGTTTATTTGATCCTCCAACTCTGCTTTCAGGATGATTAATCTGCGCCCGGCTGTGTGTTTAGGCTCTCCATAAAGGCAGGTGCATGTGTTCGTGTGCTGCTGCTGTCAGGGCCGTTAATGTAAGCGTCTGTTTTACAGCCCAATTGACAGCAGCATTGTTCTGGCAGGGTTACAGCTCTGACATGTGGAATCAATCTTTTTAACCTGTCAATTAATCAGTGGGCAGCTGTCAGCCCAGCTGAAAGGCCTGAAGGACAGTGCCCTTTCAATGGATTATACTGGATGCTTGGTGGAGTAAAATTGAACGCTTCAGTCTCAGGAACTCTCCCTGCATCCAGAGCAATGCTCCATCTCTCTTTCCTGCAGGAAACGACCCCAGGCCCTCCTGCACAAAACCAGGCAGGGAGGGATGACAGTGAGACACCCCGGCAGTGTGACACGCTGGCTGAGACAGCTCCAGAGCGCAGCCACAGGGCAGAGGGAGCGGATCCCGGATCCCCTGATCCCGGAGCGCAGCTGGGCTGGTGCAGTAAGGTCCAGGCCTACTGGGGAGGGCTGTCACAGGGAGCAGCGTCCCCATGCTGGGGCCAAACAGCCCAATCCTTGCTGGCATCCCCGGTGCCCCCCAAGCCTCAGACCAGCCCCTTGGTGAGTCCTGGGTCCCCATCACCACCCTGCAGCTTCCCGTGCCATGCTCTGATCCCTCAGCTGTGAGAGCCACTCCAGGTAATTTCGTCCTGCAATTCCTGTCTGTAATTTCCTTCCGGCTTTAAGTCTCTCCTACCTTTTCCTTGCTATTCCCACACCGGGAAGGTGCCTGAGGGAGCTGACACTGGTCTGTAACTCGATCTCCCTTTTCTCACAGCCCTTTGTCATCCTCTCTATCACCTTTGGAGCAGGTGTTGGAAAGGGGACAGCAAACAGCCCCTTCAAAGTGACTCGGAGCGACCAGGGTCCCCTGGCAGGGAGCAGCTCCGGCAGGAAACAAAAGCATAACCTTGAAAATGCAGCATTTCCCTGCTCCTCTCAGCCTAATGTTGTGTGGTGTTCGTTGAGCAGCCACTAATTTGATTCATATGAGAAGCTTGACCTTATTCCACCAAGTGTTTTCCAGCCTGGATTTCTCTAACTGCTTGTTTATAGAGAGTATATGGAGCATTTAATGTTTTTTCAGCTGTTTAGGAACCTGTTTTTTTTTTTTTTAAGGCAGTCCCAAGAGAGCAGGGCACAAGCCACAGCCTCCTTCCCCCCTCCCATCCATCAGGGTGCCCAAACCCCCTTCTCTGCTCTGGTGCTGGGCAGGGAGAAAGGATAATTTATTTGGTGGCTGCATCATTACTTGGAGGTGACTCCAAATGCCATTATCTTTGTTTAGCACAAGCAGGGAGCAGTTAGTGCTCTCGGAGTAATCTATCTTAGGATCAAAAAGCTATGGAGACATGGAAAAGCTCTTCCCAAGCCTTAATCTCTCAGCACCATCATTTTCTCAGCCGAGGAGGGGCAGGGACCTGGGTGCCAATGCCTTTTGTGATGAATTTAGATGACTGATCTTTCTAAACTGTTTCTTGCCTTCCTTGCCACACAGACATGGAGAGGTGCAGCATTTATAGATCATCTCTGTGTGAGATGGCTTTGGACAATTAGTCACAAGTGAAGGAGTCCCCTCCTGCTTTCCAGCAAGAGGAACACACTCAGGGGATCAGGATCTGCAGGTCTGGGTGCCAGCTATGTGGCAAGGAATGGCAAATTGTAGGGTAGGAGGCAGGCGCCAACCAGTTGTAAAAACTCCTGATTATCTGCCCCAGCTCTAGAGTTGAACCTCGGGAGGGCACTGGCTCCCAGATGTCTCCAGCAGCCACCATTCTCACTTGATTTATTCTCACATTGCACTGCAGGAAATAGAGAAATATTATCTCCTGTGTAGCACAGCCAGCAGAGAGGCAGAGCCCAGCCAAGGTCATGGAGCCAGCCCAAGGCACAGAGTGGCTGAGCCCAGGTCCCTGTGCCCACCTGGGCAGGCTGAGCTCGGGGAGATGGGCTGGGAGAGCTCCTGGCAGTCCCTTGGAGAAAGACACTGAGGAAGAGCAAATAGCAATGGAAATATTTTCGTCTCGGGCCCTGTTATAAAAAGTGGCAAGACTAAGCACCCAGTGGCTCCTAATTTGCTCCTGACTCTTTTAATCAAATCGAGCTTTCAGCTCTAATCCTAAACCAGGCTTTTCAGGAAAGACTGCAGGAGGATTATTCATCAGGAGGAGCAGGAGCTCCGAGCAGTCATTAGCACCTGTTCTGCCGGCAGAAGAACGAGGTGACCCGTTCTGCAGCCCTGTCACTTGCCAGCAGGGTGTCAGCAGCACCGCCCCTGGCGGGGTTCAGGGGGTTTTGGGGGGCTGGGATCCTGCCTGTGTAGGCTGGATGCTGATGAGAGCCCAGGCCCCCTCTGCTGCCCCGGCCAGGTGCACAGACAGGTACAGCCTGGCTGTGGGAGTCGGGCAAAGCACGAGCCCAGGCTGGGTCTAACAGGGTCCCCACGACCCTGCTGGGCAGGCACACAGGCCACCCACGCTGAGGTTACTCAGCTCTGTCCCCTGCTTCCCCCCGGCCCTGGGGTCCATATCCCGTGGTAAAATCCAAAGTGAGAATTCTCTCCCACGATTACAGCACGCACTTGGATGTGGTTGTACCTACTGATGGTTTAGATGCCAAACACCCTCTTCTCCAGCCACAGGAACAGGAGGATTTTAAGGTGAAATTGTCAGATCAAAGAGAGTTTACAGAGATCCTTTAAACAAATTTTTACAATAATAATTTCTCCATGCAGTGCCTGCAATAAAAGCCAATAGATGAGATGGCCAGGGAGTGAGCCCCGGCCATAAATCATGGCAGGGCCTGTGCTGCTCCTGCTCTCTGCTTCCGTGGTTTATGGTGTCATCCCAGCCCCAGGCTCCCCGGGGTGAGTTACAGCCTCGCAGGCAGCGGGTGCCCATCCATTATCCCACATGTAAACAGGTATTCAAATAGCAGCTCGGGAGCCTTGTCCCTGGCACTCAATCACGCCTGCAGTCTAACCCCGGCCCTGCCAAGGTCACAGCTCTGATTGCTCCTGCTCCGGCACGGCGGGGCCCAGCCCGAGCTCTGACAGCCTCGCACAGGCTGATTGTCCCCCGAATTAACTCTGATGCTCTGTGCAGAATAATTCAGCAGCAGCCTGGTCTGATCACCAATCCCCATGGCAAAGGGGAGTCTCAGGGGAGGCTGGGGCTGCTCAGGGGTGTTCAGGCCCCGTGGCTGGGATGGGACATCCTCCAGACCCGTTGTGGGCTCTGCTGCTCTGGTGGGAGCCTTGGGGCCATCCCAAACCCCATCCTGCCCCTGCTTCTCAGCAAATGTCAAATTACAGCCCTGGCTCCTGCCCCTGCCTCCTGCTAGAGGGGCACTTGTCCACCCCACCCAGCCTTTTGTGAGTGACCTTCCTCTCCCACCCACACTCTGCCAGAGCTCCAGGAACAGGCGGTGCCCCAGCCCCGCTGGGGATCACAGGGGTGCAGCTTCCAGACTGCAATTCTCGTGACAGAACAGCCCAGGCACAGCCAGACCCTGCCCTGTGCTGAGCCCACGTCAATGAGATTTGAAGGTGCTCAGCAAAACCTTTTAAAGGATCCTTGAAGCGGAATCAATAACCAGTTCATCATCCTCCCTGCTTCTCCTTCCCCCACGATGCCTTTTCTAAAAAGCAGCTGAGAAATTCCTCAGTCACTGCCCAACTAGCAGGCAGTAAATCTGCAGAATATAAAGATGATTTTCATTTCCATTGGGTTACTCTATTTTTCTCTCTGAATATTTCAGGGGAGCTCGATTCATGGCTTCTCCTTTGGCATTAAAAGAAAATAATAATAATTTTTTATTTAAAAGGTAGAAAGCAAAGCCCCGAGCGCTGGGGGCCCTGCATTGTGTTTCAAATGGTTCCCAGCTTCATTACTAGCTCTAAGCAAGTTCTGTATACATCACCTAGTTTAATTCAGCAATATCATCAGTGTCAATGGGCATCCAGCGGCTGCTGGCTATTGGTCATCTGGAGCTGACACAAACTCAATAAATACTCCATAACCCCTGACAGCCGCCAGCAGATTAGCCCGGAATGAGCGATGGCCCAACCAACACCTGCTGAACCAAATCACCGCCATGAGTGATGGGCCCGTACCCAGCTCTGACCACAAGTGAGATCAGGGGAAGAATGATTTTACACTTTAAGAAAGGAATTAGAGATGGTGGCTGGAGTGATTGGAAAACCTTCCCGGGGTTTCTCACTCCTTCCTGCCCCCCTGGCGTGTGTGAGCTGACCACGGGCTCCCAGCAACAGCTGCAGTTTTTATTATTCTGTACATTATTGATGTCACCACCAGCGACTTTATTTCATGTCCGAGCATATTATTGCTCTAAATTATCATTTTGAGCTGTTTGGTGAGACCTTAACCACAGCTCAAAAATCAGCACTTATTTACAGGTAACGTTGTGCAAATGGAGCTTCAGGTGCAGCACAAGAACCTCCAGAGCTGATCCCAGAGACCAACTGGAGCTCAAACCACAGCACTGCACAAGGGCTTGGAAATGAGGGGAGCTGGAACCCTGGTATCCATTGCAATCCTAAACTGCTACTTGCCTTGGGAAGTAGAATCGAATACTTTGGGTTGGAGGGGACAATAAAGCTCAGCCCATTCCACTCCCCCCCCAAGGACAGGGAACCTTCCACTAGCCCAGGTTGCTCTAAGCCCTGTCCAGCTGGGCCTGGAAGTAATCTGCAACCTGATTTTTAAAGTGTTCAGCTCCCAAGAAAAGCACAGGTAACACCAACACATCGAATAAAGGGAGCTAAACCAGAACGATGAGGCCATGTCCAGCTTTAGGCATGGGGCTTTTCCTGCCTCATTTCCCCATATGTTGGTCAAGAACTGCTCTCTGCTCAGGGCCTTTTTGATCTTTTCCTCCACAAGGAGACTTTTTGGCTTGACTCTCTGCCCGTGTCATCTTGGGAGTGCTTCTGCAGCAGCAGAACCAATCTGGCACAGGACTTGGTCTGGCTCCTCTGTGCCTCAGATAGTCCTGGGCCCCCAGCCCCACGCCTCTCTGCTCTGCTGGGACTCTGAGCTGCACACTCCTCCAGGGCTCTCCTTGGGCTCCATTTCCCAGTGCCTGGCACTGGTCTCTCACTGGGACATGTCTGTGTGGCGGGGCTGGGATGGAGGTGACGGCCCTGAGTGTTTGCTTGTGCTCCTCTCTGTCTGCTCAGGAGCTGTCAGCGATTTCATTACCCGGAGTAGCTGTCACTCCACTTTTGGCTCTAGGATCCTGTTTTGATTCCAGCCCTTATCGAGTTTATCTAGAATCCTTCTGCTCATTTAAAAGAAAAAAATAAAAAAGCCACCCAAAGAAATATCTCTCATTGAAAGTACTTCTGGAGTTAGTCTGAGTCGGCTCCTGGAGCACCCTGCGTGGGTTTGATGCACTCCAGCCTAATTGATGTCCCTGGGTTTGAAGAGCTGTCTGGATGAGGGGCCTGCCAAAGTCTTTCAGAGTAATGTGATTTGCTGGAGAGCCCTGGTGTAGGTTTGCAGAAACACTGCTGCTCCTGCTGCCAGCTTAAATCAGATACCAGCCTGACCTCGGCAAGCAGTGTCTTCTCCTATAAATTTTGGCATCACAGTGAGTTACATCATTCGAGCGGCATTATGTGCTGTTACAGACAAGAAGTCACGCAAGTTAATGTGGCAGCTGGCTGGAATTTAAAGGCAAATGCACAAAGCTGGAAAATCCAAACCCACGTTTACCCTGGCACCCATGGCTGCTCTGCCAGCCTTGCCCATGGCTGGGGCAGTTCTGCTCCCATGGGGCAGGGATGTGCTTCCTCCGGGTATTAATCCCACAGTTACTCCTGGAAGGCTCTTCCTCCCAGCTCTGCATTTGACAAGAGGATGAACAGGAGTCCTTCATGCTCGGCAGGCAGGAGTTTGCTGATGGAGCTCCGTGGGGATGGCAGAGGAGGTCCCACTCGGGCCACCTGGCCGTGAGTGGGCAGGACTGCATCCCACACAGCCCAGGGCTCTGGGAGGGCACAGGTGCTCCCAAACACAATCCTCAGTCTCATTCTCACAAGGGCTCCCCAAATTCCCAGCCGTGAGCACCCAGCCCTCATGTGCTGCCCAGCCTGTCCTCCCTGAGCATCACACTCCAGCTCCCACTGGAGCAAAGAGATTTTCCAGCATTCCCAGGACCCCTCGGTCCCCCCTGTGTCCATCACCATGCTCAGGGCTCCCCCCACCCCCCTTTCCCTGCCGTGACAGACTGGCAGCTCTGGAGAGAGCAATCACAGCCACGCTCACAAATGGGCACTTCTCTCATCCCTGCTTAATTTGCTCCTCGCTGCTTTACAGAACCCCTCTCCAATTAACCAATTAGGAGATAATTTGATTTGCTCTCTCAGGACTGCAGCCCATGGAGTGCCATGGTGGATGCAGGGAGCAAGTGCTGGCCCCACGTGCCAGTACCAGGCCTGGCCCAAATTCCATCCCTGGAATTTTGAATTCTTCCCTGTCCTTCTGTCCCTATTCTTCTCCAAAGCCTGGCACAAACACTTGCCTTGGGTTTCAGGCAAGGCACCAAACACCTCCCAAATGCAGCACTTCCAGCTGCCCCTGCCCTGTATCTCAGGGAGGTGCTGCAGCACAGACAATTCACAAATATCCCTGAAGCAGCAGAGCCTGGACAGGCTGGGGGCTGCTTATTTTGGATATATCCTTTTTTTAAGGGGGCTGCAAGGGGCATCATCCAAGTTTTCCATTTATCTTGCACAGCAATAAAATATTTCACATATATATGATAAAAGTTTTCGAGTAATTTTCCTTCATTTAGGCTACATTAAATCCTTCTGCCCAACTTTTAGACTACGTTAAATTATTGATTTCATTATATTTTATATAAGGTGCTGTCCATTTTAATATAGGGGAAAAAAGAAACATTTTGGATTTTTCTTCCTGAATACTATGGGATGGGGAGGCAGAGACAGAGGCACATCTGTGTGCAAACCACTCCATGAATTTTCCAGAGAAGAAAATCTGTTTTCTGTTCTGGTTGGGATCTCACTGATGGTACAAACACCACTGTGTGTTCAGAGGTTTCTGTCTCCTCCTGCCAGGAAAGACCAAGATCTTAGGGACACCTTGGGATGGGAGAAGAGATGATGGGTGGGGAGGAAACAGACCATAATATTATGAAGCATCTGGTGAAAAACTACAAATGGATCATTGCATTTTCTCTCTACCCAGCTCTGCCTTGAAAGAGTTTTTCACTATAATTGTAATTGATGTTTTCCTTCGCCCTCGTAAAATGGTTTAGTGGTTTGGAAATGATTTAGAGGAGGGATAAATATGCAAAACCCTCCCAGGTTTGCATCAGATGGACCACGAGGCCCCTGGCACTGACTGATCCCCTTAGGGAACTGATCCCTTTGTCAGGCAGAATGTGACACCCTCAGAAGGGTTCTGACCCTCTAGAACTGGCTGAGGCAGGTTCTGTTCTGTGCTTTAGGCCAGTGCTGCTGGGTCCCATCTGCTGGCCGGGTGTCCACTGGTGTGGGACAGCACCAGGGACAGCTGAGGAGGGGCTGGGGGAGCACACAGCCACAGCAGCAGGACCTGCAGGCTCTGGCAGCTGCCTGGGACACCCCACCCTCCCTGCTGGTCCGAGGGAAAGGATCTTCCTGCAGAATAGGCTGGAGGAGAATGGAGCTCAGGAGAGAGGGAACAGTTCAGCCCAAAGCACCTCTGAGTGCTGCCAACTTCACTGCAGGTGCACAAAGGGACACATTCTGAGAGCAGGGCATTGACAAGACCAGTGAAGTCCTCCAGCCCACAACATGAGGGCAGCATGAGATGGAAAGATCCCACTGAGGGGATCCCATGAGAGACCCCTGGGTATTTCCTCCGTGCTCCTGAAGGCCATTTACCGCTGGGTCAGAAATACCCAGGGTTTGCTGGCCTGTCCGACGTGCCAAAACTCTGGAGAGGGGCTTGAGAGGGCTGGAGAGGAGCTTCTGGATGACAGCGGGGTGGTGGCTGGCTGAGTGCCCATGAAAATGAGGATACTAATGAAGCTGAGTGTGTAATAAATTGGAATTTATTGTACAATTAGCACCTAGAACCTCAGATGGGTGTCTCTGATATTTTAAATCTAAATAAATAACTACATTAACACTACCCCTACCAGTTGTTTTTTGCAGCATAGCCAAGGCCCAAGTAATTTACTAAAAATAATGAGCCTGGCTCAGTGAAGACCAGCAAGACTCTGAGACAGCTCAATGGGCTTACATTTACAAAGCGATCTGTTCCAGATGTCCTGGGGATTGGTGGGGTGTGGAGAAGAAAGAACTCTGGAGCCCAGAGCTGCCCCAGCACAGCCAGGCTGGCACCTGAGCACAGCCCAGCCCCTCTCCAGCCCAGAGCCCTGCAGAGCCCCCACCCTCCTGCAGAACGACTTCCCAGAGAGCCAGAGTCCTGAGATGTTGTTGTTGTTATTATTATTATTATTCTTTTAAAAAGTTCCTTCTGCAGACTGCTGTGCCTCTGACATTCCCTTCAAGCCGCAATAACTAACCTGTCACAGCCTACAAACGCTGACAATACAGCGCCGTGTGGGGCTGACTTAATAAACCTCATTTACATTCATTTTGATTCGCTCAGGCATTGAAAAACATTTCACAGGGAAAAAGAAATAAGTAGGAACCTCTCCAAGCTGACATGATGTTTGCTGATATGATACGAACGGACTTAATAGCAGCACATATGAGAACATGCATTCCTTACAATATTTGCAAATGGGCTTCTTTTTATTTACTTGTGATTTTTTTCCCTTTCTCTCTCTCCTGTGTGCTGGTGCCACTTGTGCTGTGGAAGCAGTGCCACGACCACAGCTCTGTGCCAAGGCCATCCCCAGGTGCTCGTGTCCTGAATGTCCCTGTGCCAGAGTGCCCCGGGGGGTGGGCGAGGCACGGAACCACAGAACGCTTGGGTTGGAAGGGCCCGTAAGGATCAGGTTGTTCCAAACCCCTGCCACGGGCAGGGAACCTGCTGCTGCTCCTCCACAACGTGCTGGGTTGGTTCTGGCTGCAGTTTTTCTACCTTTGCTGATAATCTGAGGCTTCGCTCACCGAATTCCCTTCCTACAGTCAGTCTGAGCTGGTCTTCCCAAACTCCACCTGTCCTTCCAGCAGTGGAGGCCTTTGTGGGTCCCACCTCTGGGGAGAGCCCAGGCTGCGTGGGGCTGACAAAACCTGGGGAGGGTGAAGTGCCAGCCCTCCACAGCAAGGCTGGCAAGTCCTGGATTAAATGCATCCACTCAGCTCCAAGCCACTGGAAAAATTGCCTTTTTTATGCTCTGTACATCCCCTTCCTCAAGCCTCCAGTGTGCCTTGCATCCCCTTTCCTTCCCTCCCAGTCTGCATCACACCCCCAGCAGCACAGACCAGTTCCCAGTGCCCTTGTGTAACTGCGAGCTGCACCAGAGCCTGCACAATGTTGGAGGGATCTCAGTTGGGCTAAAAGTTTATTTTACCTCAAAGAGTGATAAACACATGAGACCTGGTGGTTCTGTTATTTCTGCTGAGCTTTTTCCTGCTGACATTGGTTTAAAATAAGTTCTCTTGATTTACATCTGTCTGAGATCAGAAGGGAACAGAAGGAGTTTCAGCAGAACAGGTTTCTGCAGATGAACACACGGGGCTCGTTTGCTTTCTCTTATCTGATTTGCATCACTTGGAGAGACAGTTTAATTTCAAGCACTGGCCCTGAGCAATTGAGAACAGGAAAAAAATAAACTCCCAAGCCTTGAAAAAGTCTCACAATCAAGCGAGCTGGGGAGGTGTGAGGAGCTAGGAAACCTTCTGGGAAAGAGGAAAACAAGACCACAAAATGAGAACTAATACTAAGGGGAAAGTGCAGGTTAAAACGTGTTTTGCCATGGGTGCATTCCAATGGCACTTCAGGAAAAACTCAGAACCTGTTCAGCACAGTCTGAACCCACCCAGGCCGAGTGGGAGCTTCACCCGCAGAGCTCCGGCCGTGGGGATGCCCTGGGCACTGGGAGAGCTCCTCGCCCCGAGCCTGGCGGCTCCCCAGCCCCGGGATGTGTGCGGTCAAACCCGGGGCGGGTCGCTGCTGCCCCGCTCCTGCAGCCACCACCTTCCCAGAGCTGGGCAAATTGACAAAGCAACGGGAGAGGGGAAGTTGAGTTGTCTCCTTCCCCCTGGGGGAGTCACCCTTTCCTGCCTGTGTCTGAAAGTGCTCATTTCCCACAGCTCCTGACAAGAGCCCCTGTGGAGCGCTGACCCCGACAGCCAGGGCCATCGACGGCCCCGGGGTCTCTCTCCCAGCCCGGGCCATCGACGGCCCCGGGGTCTCTCTCCCAGCCCGGGCCATCGACGGCCCCGGGGTCTCTCTCCCAGCCCGGGCCAACGGCGGCCCCGGGGTCTCTCTCACCGCCAGGGCCATCGGCGGCCCCGGGGTCTCTCTCACCGCCAGGGCCATCGACGGCCCCGGGGTCTCTCTCACCGCCAGGGCCATCGACGGCGCCGGGGTCTCTCTCCCAGCCCGGGCCATCGGCGGCACCGGGGTCTCTCTCACCGCCAGGGCCATCGGCGGCCCCGGGGTCTCTCTCACCGCCAGGGCCGTCGGCGGCCCCGGGGCTGCTCCTGGGGCGGACAGGCCCTGGGACGGATTCCTCAAACCAGGGAGGAGCAGCTCTGGAAGCAGCCAGGGCATCCCCCTATTGCTGCCATCAGCCTGGATGCGGACGGGGTCACATCGCCCATGCCACCGCCCCACTGCTGCTCCGCAGGCCCCGGGCTGAGCAGAGCTCCCGGCTCTGTTCGCGCCCTTCTGCCGTATTATTCCTTGAGAGCAACAGTTATTTTTGCCAAGATCTCATCAATAACCCACCCAAACTCTTTCCCTGCCATTCTCCTGGCTCCCAGGTGCCTGAGAGCCCTCGGCCCCATTCCTCACACAGGGGAGGAGATGCTGCCCCCACACAGGGATGAAAACTCCAGCTCAGAGCCCTGAGCACCCCATGTCCCTCACACGCCTGTGGAGCTCTGTCTCGTCACCGTCCCTGGAGGTGCAGAGCCCCCGTGTCCCCAGGGCAGGGACACCACCGGGCTGCATGGAGCATTCCCAGGAATCCTCCTGGCACAGCCCACCCCTCACCCAGGCGAGGAGCCGAGGGGAAAAAAAATGAAAGAATATTGAACTTCTAATGCACTGTAATTACCAAATGATCCTATCTCAGAAGCAATGGGGCCCTGTGGGATTTATTGCTGTATTAACAGTGGTTTTCCATTGCATTACTTAATGAATAATGTCTAGGCTAATAGCACACACACAAAAAAAAAGAAGAAAAAAAAGGGGAGAGAACACAACTCCAGTGTAATTATTATTTCTTCTAATGCAGCCACTTCTTGCATAAATACCCATCTCTCTTTATTGGGTTGTTGTTTAAAAAATGTTTCCTATTAAATTGCCATCGGTGCAAGGCATATATTATGGTTATAATTTTTCCTTTTGCTTTACAAAGGTATTTTCCCAGTCCCTAATGCTCTCGCACTCCCAGCTGACCACTCAGTCTCATCCATCCCCTGGTGCCACCCTGGGCTCTGCTCCCTGGGCCCTCCCAGGGCCGCCAGGATCTCAGCTGTGCAAACAGCCCAGCCTCTGTTTATTTTGGTAGCCTCACAAAATATTTATGGAGAGTTATTCGAGCAGAAAGGCTGGATGGAGATCATTGCAATGTGTCAAATTAAAGAGTGCTTAATGCTGCCTAATCTCCTGGTAATTGCTGTTGTGGCAGCGATGGCATCGGGGCTGGGTAAGGAAGCTAATGACAGGGAGAGAGGGCTGCTCCTGGCACCAGCCAGCGCCCACAAGTGGGGCCTTTCAGCTGCATTTGGATCTGTATTTTGATCTATAAATTGATCAAAGGTCCCCTCACTGTTCCAGCACATCCCCACTCACAAACAGGAGTTACCTGCCCAGGGCAATGCCCCAAATCCAGGTGTCCTCAGGGGGAGGCAGCCCTTGCCTCACAGAGCTCATCATCCCTTAGAACACCTCAGACAGGGAAGATTTGTTATCTCCATTGTAGAGCAGGGGAATTAAGGCATCCATCCAGAGACCAAGAGACCCAGATGATGATGATGATGATGATAATAATAATAATAATAATAATCAGCAGTTGAATTTATTATTATCTGCACTTTTGCAGAGTTTGTGTAGTACTAACTACTGGCACTGTGTCTGATTAGCCCGAGGTTCACTGGGGGATTTTTGTGCCTCTGATCACTGAGAGTCAAAACCAACCCCCTGTGGGACTCGTGGGACTTCCACCCTCATGGTTTGCCTCGGTTTTGTCCTTGATGAGGTCAGCAGTGAGCAGAAAAGGAGAAGGGAGACATGGCCTGGTGTGTTCCAGAGGCTGACCCAGGGGAAGGACTAGGAAGGACAAAGTGGCTCTTGGACACTTTTCCAAGTGAACACTGATTTTGCTCCCTAAGAACTCTTCTCTCTCTGTTCAATAATAATCTTGCTTTTGGAACAGCAAACCCATTGCCCTGGCAACCAGCTGTGATGTCAGAGGAAATTGGCTCTGACATCCCCAGGGGAAGAAAGAGGAGTCAATAATCCTGGAGCAAGGCAGGTCCATATCCCAACATCAGCTACCCAGAAGCAGCCCCGGGAAAGAGCTCTCTGAACTCTGCCACAGGCCCAGGCCCAGCCTGGGTGCATTTTCTGGGCAGAAAAGTGTGAGTCAGCATTTCCCCAGCAGCAGCAGCTCCCCAGCACCACAAGTGTGAAGGGAGTGAAGCTCTGGCACATTCCAGGTGATGTCTCCTCTCCCGCCGGAGTCACAGCCTGGGGCTGTGGCAAACACCAACCACCCAGGGGCTTCCCCAGAGCCCCAGGAGTGCCCGTGTCCCCCTGCTGTGGGGCGGGATGGGGGAGAAGCCCCTGGATGGGGGTGGCAGCGGGGGGGACGCAGGCAGGGCTCTCCAAGGGGAGGGGGCTGAACCGGTCTGTTCCAGTTATGGAGCTCAGCAAGCGAGAGGTTCATCATTAACTGTCAAACAGCAGTTTTAATCAGCCCTGCTCCTCGGTGGAAGATAGATTTAATATCAAGGCACATTTTCAGAGCCATTAGTTTAATTATGACAGGTGTCTGCAAACTGGATGGCTCCGCTTTCAGCTCTGAATGACAGCGCTTAATTCCACAGGCCCACAGGGGCCATGAGGGTACTTTACAAAAATGAGCTTCCATTAA
>VZRX01021025.1:0-65763 GCA_013398075.1 Notiomystis cincta | reverse complement strand
CACATACCTGTGTGTGTGTGTGTGTGTGTGTCTCTGTGTGTGTGACAGGTGTGTGTGTATGCCTGTGTGTGTGTGTGTGTGTCTCTGTGTGTGTGCCTGTGTGTGTGTGTGTGTGAGACAGGTGTGTTTGTCCATGTGTGTGTGTGTGAGACAGGTGTGTTTGTCCATGTGTGTGTCTGAGTGAGTGTGCGTGTGTGAGCTCTCCCTCGCAGAAAGGGACAGGAGGAGAGCGGAGGTGTGCAGGGGCAGTTTCCTGCTGAAAGGGTCCCCCTGAGGACGGGGTCTGGCACCCCCCGAAGGCTCAGGGGAGGTGGGGCTGTGCTGGAGGGGTGCCCAGGGCGCTGCTGGGGGGGCTCGGCTCTGTCCCAGCCCCCTGTTGTGTGAGTGGCTGTGCAGAGGGGGTTACACAGCCCCACCCCGCAGGAGAGCACCTGAACCTGCTCCTGCTTTGCTCCCCAGCAGCTCCCAGGGAGGAAAAGCTCCTTTTGCTGGCCCTGGTTCCTCTTTCCCTCCCCACCCTCCGCCCTGGGCTCAGGGCACTCGCGGTGCTTTTATTAAACCCTGTTCCTCTGGGGGGCATTAAATGTGGCACCTATTTTAGCCAAGCCTGGGGTGCCTGAAGGGGAGACAGAAGATGTTTCCTCAGCATTTATTGATATCAAAATATGGATTTGTATTGCCGAGGCATTGGCTGTCAGGCTCTGAACAGAAAATCACTTTTGATGCAATAAAACCTTGCAGGCTGTTCAACTCTGCTAAAGCAGCCCCTGCCCAGCATTTAATTACCAGTTCCAGGCTGAGAAAATCAAACTAGCTTGATGGAAAGGGAGAACTTCTGCAGCACAGGGATGGGACCTGGCCCTTACATGTCTGTGGAACAGGATACTGACAGGAGGAGAAGCCCCTTGTATGGCATAAGAAAATAATTAAAAATAAGCCTTCAGAAGGGTTGGGAGCATAAAAATTTCTGGCTCTGTCGTCTCTCTGTTTCTGCAAGCAGCAAAAGATCCATAATTCTCACACTTAATGTAATTCCAAGGCATCTAAAGTGATTTACAGTCAGTTTACTCAATACTTTCAGCTTTATTTAATGTAACAGTTATGGCACATAAAAAGTTTATTGAAAATCCTTTGGGAGTATGATTGAGTAAGAAACAGTCATTGCTAATGCCATTACAAGAGCTGAGGAGAAGGATCCCAGCACATTCCCTCGGTGACCTCCCTGGCTCTGTGATCTGGGGTCACCCCAGGAGGGGCTGGGGCCACCCCTGTCCTGCCCTGGTGGGGAGGGGGTGGCTGGAGAGGCACCTCCTGGAGAGCCTGGGGGCTGCTCTGCTGGCAATCAGGGTGGGGAGGAGAGCAGAGGAACTGCTGGGAAGCTGAGGGGGGAGGAATTTCCCTCCTGCCAAACTCTCTCGTTTAAGCAGATATTTATTTCCATATTTCCCTTCGCAAGCAGAGCTGAGCCTCTCCCGCAAGGGCAGAGGAGTTGTTTTGGGTGGGATGGGATGGAAACACGATTGCAGGAGGTTGCAAGTGAATGGACTGTCCCCAGCTCAGCTCCCTCCTTGGCTCTCCCAGCATCTCCAGGACGTTAAACTTGCCCCCAAATGTGAAATTGCAAAAGATGTTAATTTGCCTTTGCAGTTAACAACCATTACTTTTACCATCCTTATAGCAATAACTCTAATTTAATAATTGCCAGCACTGGTAGTGAGAACATCCACAGCGGTGAGCAGCTCTCAACATCAATTTTTGTTGGATATTCTCACAGTGCTGGCAGCCCACCAAGGCTGCCTGGAACAACAGAAGATTCCCATTTATCTTAAGAGGTGAGAAAATGAACAAAATATCTGTTCCTGTCGCTTTGGCAGCACCCACAGGCTCCGGCAAGAGTCCAAACCCAGTCTGTCCATGGGGATAAACAAACCAGACCACAGTCCCTCGGGGGGCCACTGGAGTGAGCTCCCAGCTCCTCCATCCCTGCTGCCAGCCTGGATGAGGGCTTGGAAGGGGGACTTCAGCCTGGCAGGTGCCAGGTGTGGGGGGTTCCACTTGCCCGGGTGCCCCTGGTGATGCCCCAGGAGATGTGGGCACAAAGCCACCTGTCCCTTCCTGTCCCTGGGACATTCCCAAGGCCTCTTTTCTCAACCTTGCTTCCCCACAGCAGCCACCTGTGTTCTGCAGGGTGCAGAGGTGGAAGGTGTGCTGTGGGAAGAGCTGGCTCAAACCAGCACAGAAAGAAAAAATCTGAGTGCCCTGAGTAAATGGAATAAATAGGCAGCGAAAGAAAAACATGTTCCACATGTGCATGTTCCATAAACAGAAAAAGGTTACATTTTTCAGATAAGATGGGTGATGGATTGTTTAGCTGTATTTGTCAATCAAGTATTAAGACTTGCAGAATTAAAATCAGAGCAGTTCAGAGATGGGTTCCAAGCTCTCCAAAACATCAGGTTTGGCATTTCAATAGCTCTCAAGCTATCAACTCTAGACACACAAACAGAGAGATGGATGGGTGATTTGGAGAAAAGATGGAGACATTCTTTCAAGAAGATTTTTTTTTTCTTTTTCTTTTTTTCCAAGAGATGATTTGCTTGTGCCAAGAATTCAGCCTGGGGAAAAGTCCAAATGTAGCATTTCCTCTCTCTGAAACTGGGGCTTGGCCCAAACCAAGCTCTGGCTCGGCAGCCCCGCTCTCAGCAGGGACAGGGACAAGGAGCCTCCAGCCCAGCCTTGGGTGGGCAGGCCAAGGATGGGCACAGACACCCCAGGCTATGCCCAGGAAAGCACCTGCAGGTGCCTGGAGGGTGATGGGGCAGAAAGGCAGGGTTTGGTGCTGGAGCTGGCAGGAGAGGCTCCACCAAGCCCGCTGCTGTTAGACAGAAATTCCTAGAAACAGATGCAGCAAATTCAGAGCTTTAGAGACAGTTCTGGAGTTTGGGGTCTGCTGGGAGCAGCCTGTGTAGCTTATGGATTAATGTGCTATTATTACATTACTCTTTAAGCTTCAAAGGTCTGCCAGGAAACCTAAGCCCACTATCTATTGAATGACATTTTAAGAACAAATAATACATTAATATATTTAATTTGAGAATAAACACATACATTATAGGAAGGGATTTTGTCTATGCTGATAAGTCAGTGCCTGACCTTTCTGCTGCAATCCCTGGGTGCCGAGCCAGGGCCTCTCCCTGGAAGCTCAACCTCAGCTCTGCTCCTGCGGCTCCGAGCCGTGGCCGCCGCCTCTGGAAGCGGCAGCTCAGCCCTAATTATCCCTTCGACACTAATCTGCAGCTACACTAAATCTTGTTGCCTCAAATTAGTTAATCAATTAAGTGTCAAACCACAAAATGTTACTGATTGTGGCCTGAATTTATTGCCTTGGCGCACAATTCCATCTGCTGTTGCCTCCTGGCTCAGGTTCTGGGCTGGAGCACTTTGAGCTGCCCCAACCCTTCAGGGAAGGGTTTGTGGAAAGGAATGGGCTGGAGGAGCAAAGTGCTGCTCCCAGGGAGGAGTAGCCCCTGAACTGGGATATACTAGGGCAGGGTTTGGGGGTCCTGGTGGGCACCAAGCCGGCGACGTGTCCTGGGCACAGAGGGGTGAGCGGCACCTGGGCTGGGCAGGGCAGGGCAGAGGAGACCCCTCCCTCAGAGCCGTGTCCTGCTCGGGGCTCCCCTGCCCATGGACGGGCTGGAGAGAGTCCGAGGAAGGGCCCTGGAGAGGATGAACCCCAACCCCTCAGCCCCTGCAGGCTCCACCTGGGCCACAAGCCAGAAAGTCCCTCTGATTGCACAGATCAGCTTGGAAAATTTTAGATGATCGATGTTGCCGAAAGTCTTTTCAGCTCCAGAGAGGGTTTTTCTTTTTTAGAATTTTGACAAAACGATAAAACTGATAACTGCAACATTTAGCTTTTTCAAAAGTCGTGAAAATATTCAGCTTTGGAAAACATTTCTGGTCACAAAATAAAATAGTCTGCTTTCTTGAAGACAGTTTCAAAAATAAATGTCAGCCTTTTAAGTGTGTATTTGAAAGAGAAAAGTTTTTTAGGAAGGGATTTTTGGGTTTGTTTGTTGTTCTTGAAAAACAACAACCACTTTTCAACAGAAATTTCAGTTCTTGGGGAAAAGCTATTTCTCATCAAATGATGTTTGGAAGAAAAACGTTCACCCACTTCTGGTCCCCAGGGCTCCTGTTTGCACCAACGGTGTGGCTGGGGGTTCTCCTCTCCTCATTTCCTGCTCTGGGCCCAAAGCCAAGGGACAAAGCTGGGTGTGGAGCTCTGGGGTGAGATGCTGACACTGGGCCCGTAATGCCCAGGGGAAGCTCCTGCTCCTCCCACTGCCATCATCCCCTCCTGAGGAGCAGTTAAAAATGTAAATCCAAAGGCCAGACTTTGGGAGAGGCAGTGGGGGAAAAATTGCCAAAGCCAGGTTTATTGATCCCCAGTCGAGATTGATGGCACAATAAGAGCAGGAGGCGAAGAGTGATTTTGCTTTTGAAAACGTTGATGAATAAGCACTCAGGGGCAACAAATAGCTGGACTCCCCGGATGATGGACGGCAGCAGCAGAACAAGATGCATTTTTATAAATGGGTGAAAGGAGAGGAGGACTTATTAAAAAAAATGAATGACCACACGTGGCAGGGATATGCCACTGGGGAGAAGCCAGCCATTGATTTATGTGCACTACTGGCATTTGAAAATTCAATAATAACATTGACAAATGAGAGGCAAAGCTGGCCAGAGGACAGCAGAGAACTTGGAGTGGAGAAAGAAAATGCCAAGGTCAGGATGAAGGAACAGAAAAACATGCTTATGTTGGAAAGGTTTTGAGTTAACTCATCTGTATAAAGACATTAAGAAAAATCACCCTGGGATCAGAGCTCACCCTCCCGACTGTGGCACGGGCGGGGAGCAGCAAACGGAGGAGCTGTGGCACCCGGTGGAGCTGTGTGGGGATGTCTCCTTGCTGGCACTGGGAGCAGGGATCGCTGAACCTGCCCCTCCTGCTGCTGATAAGCTGCTGATAAGCTGCTGCCTGGCGCTGCCTGGCACACCTCGAGTGAAACTCCTGCACGTTTGTAGCTGTTGGCAGGACTTTGTTCCTGGTGAGCTGAGGGCACAACCCAGCCCCGAGAGCTTTGTCTCCCCTCTCCCTGCCCAGGGGAGGACAGTAGGAAAGCCCTGCTGCAGCTGCCTCTCCTGATCCACAGGCCCATGTTGAAAAGCACTAATTGAGCTCATCAGAGCCATCCCCGGCTCCCTCTTGGATAATCCCCAGTCCTCAGCAGCCCGTGGAATGTAGCGTGGCACATAATGTTACCTTAACATTTGATCTACTTAGCCAGCCCCCGTTCCTTCCCCTGCTGTCCCCTGGCTCTGTTACAAACGGCACTGAGAGGAGGCAATGAGAGCTGGCAGTGCTGTACTTGCTCTTTGTCACCTCCCTCCGGGCTTGTTCTCAGCTGTGGAGATGTCTTTTCTAAATGCTGTGAGGTCAGAGGTGGGCGCAGGGCAGAGCTCTGGGCTCTGCTGTGCTCTGGGGGCTCTGTGCCCAGCCCTGGCACAGCTCTCAGGGGTAGGGGCAGGGCTCTGGGATGGGGGCCCAGCTCTGACCCCTGGCAACACCCAGGGACTGGAGCTCAGGGGTTCAGAGCGCCTGGAGGGAGGGGACAGGTCCCCCCTGGGGCTCAGCACCAGACTTTGCTGCTGAATGCAGCAAAGGCTTTACTCTGATGTGGAGTTTTCGGAGAACTTCCATCCCAGAACGACTGAACTGAGCTGGGAGCACTTCAAGCCCTCAGAACACGACTGAAGATATTATGGCTGGTTTTCTTCCCTGCCTTTTTACCAAACAATTAATTTCCATCCTTAGCAAAGCAGCTGAAACTCCTGCTCGTGGTGCCTTTCTCAGTCCTCCAGCCTGGTAAATCTGCCTGCCAGAGCCAGATTAGTTCTCAGTGTTGTCTAATATCCTGTCAGTCCTAGCTGATGGGCAGCTCTGGCCTGTGTACCTCAGGATGTGTCCCTAAACAAGCTCCAAGCCAACAAATCCTTCAGAACCAGGCAGAGTCATCCCTTGGATGCCCTTTGCTCCAGCCAGAGCCATCTTTGGCCAAGGGATTTTGGGGAGTTTCCTAAAAGTGGGGCCAAACTGCTCAGCTCTGTGGGCGGTGGATACATATGAACCCTGTTCTTTTGTGCTGCCCTGGCAGAAGTGTCAACAGAAGGATTAAACATAATCTCATTAAAATTACAGTGCTGAGGATGGAGTTTGTGGTTCTGCTAGATGTTCTCTATATTTAGATTCCATGTTGCTGTTACCACTCAGCTCCTCTACACCCAGAATTAGTACCCGTGACAATAACGAGGTGCTCACACAGTGATCAGTGTGTAAAAGCTCTGAAAATAAACAATATCACCTTGAATTTCCTTAATTGTGAGAATCTCAAAGCAGCTTATGTAGGTAAAGTACCTTCTCTGGGAAGGTAAAGAACCTTCTCTGGGAAGGTAAAGAGGAGTAGAAGGGATTTTTTAGATTTGCCTGGGTTTTATAGTGAGTCTGTAGATGAGAACAGACTGAAACTCTTGCAGAGAAGCCTGGAGCCCCTTCCAGTGCCTGGAAGATGCATCTTTACCCCTCTGAAGTCTCTCAGTAAGAGTTTTACACAAGCAATTAAGGCTGGCAAGGAGGCCCTAACTTTCTCTGGTTGCTGCAAAAACACTCTGCTCGAGTTTGACTGAAATAATTAATGAGGGAAAAGTTGAAAAGCTGATAAAATCTGTGCAAGCCCGCCCCTCTGGCCAGGAGGGGGGAAGCTCAGAGCTGTGTCAGCAACGGGGTTTTGCAATCCAATCTGAGGCAGTGCAGATGAGGACAGCATTAATTTGGATTTTGGAGCCAGAACTGCATAACCCCATCCACAGCTGGTGCTGAGCTGAGCTGAGTGAGCCTCGTGAGCAGCCAGCACTGACCTGGCCCAGCATCGAACCCCCTCTGCCCCCCAGGGGTGGGAGCAGCTCCTCAGCATCGCTCCAGAGCCCATTAAACCAAAAGTAAGATAACTCCAATCATTATTACTCATTTTTATGGCCACGTTGTTCACAAATGACTGAATTTAGCTGTCAAATGTATAGAAAAGAAAAATAAAATCCAAGCACTCGCCATCTGCGCCCCGGAAAGGTTTGTATTTCCCTGGTTGTTTATGGCACGAGGTCCCAGCTCCTTTGTTCCCCCCCAGGTCTGTTACTGTGTGGGAAATGAGTGGGTTTTGCTTCCCCATTTATAAGACTTTTGCATTCTCTCTCCAGTGCACACTCGCTCTCTCCCTATATGTATTTTTAGTCCATATATCTGGGATTGACACGTGGAATTGTGTTTGTTTTACCGGCTCTGTCTCTCTAATGGTTTTCCCTTGCAGAGGGCTCCAGCGTGGGTTATTTACTCTGCTCCCTGGCAGTGCCGTTATTGCTGCTCGCTTCCATCAATCCCTGGCAGCTCTGAGGTTCCCTGCCCCGTCTGAGGGTGAGGGAAATGAGCAGAGGGAGCTCAGACCCTGCCTGGGCTCAGCTCGGGCTGTCTGGGGGGCCTCACCTGCTCCCACCCAGGGCCCCTCCCTGGAGCGATTTGTGGAGCACCCACAGCATCCCAGAGCTGAGGATTTATCCTGGACCAGGGCTGGCATTTCCAGGAGTTCTTTGTGACCAGAGAGGGGAATCCACTCTCCAAACCATCCCCCTTGAGGCACCTTAGCAGCCACTCAGTTTTCCAGCAGTTCAGTGACCGTGCTTAGAAACTTGGGCCCTTTCAGGGCCTCTCTTAAGCAGAGTGCCCCAAATCCAGTGGCCACTTAAGCAAATCTTGGCCAAAAGGCATCAAGAACAAGACACAGTTGATAGAAGTAAGAGTTCCACTCCATCAGACCATGTAAACACATATTTAGCTCTAAGTGGACAAATAATCCCTCTGAAAGCCACCCACATGGAGCACTCCTCGAGACCTGGCTCTGGGTTTCGGGTGAGCGTCCTATTTTTCCTCTTCCCAGCTCCCTGAGGGGAAGTGCAAGCACGAGTTAAAATCCCTGTGACCACCTCCACTTTCATGCCTGGCCTGAGCTCACGTTCTGCAGCCGCACTGGAGGTGCTGTGAGCAGCAGCAGGGTAAATCTGTAGTGCCCCAGGAGGTCCCAGTGGAACCAGAGCCCCAGCTGGGGCTGGGCTGCTGGGGAGGTGCTGCAGGAGAAGGGACAGGGACATAAAGGGCACCCATGGGCCAAAGAGCTGCGGGATGGAGCCAGCTCTGGACACACCAGTGAGCTCCTGCTCAATCAGGGTGCCCCGACCTCAGGGGTCAGTGCTTTGTGGTGACCTCCAGCAGGGATTTACACTGCTCCCATCTCCCTCCTCTCTCTCCATCTTCCAACCCCGTTCTGGAGCTGTGCAGCCCCCCTGGAGAAGGGTGGGCAGCACAGAGGGACAGCAGGGGCACCACTGACCTGTGCTTTGGAGCCGTCAGGAATCAGAGCATCCTGGAATGGTTTTGGTTAGAGATCATCCAGGCCCAACCCCAATCCCAATCCCAATCCCAATCCCAATCCCAATCCCAATCCCAATCCCAATCCCAATCCCAATCCCAATCCCAATCCCACCTTCCACTAGAAGCAGACACAGGACAGCCACGGTCCAGGCCTCCAGCAGCCAACACTGCCCTGTCTTGGGGAGGTTCTGATGGCCCCAACTGGTGCTTCCACAGAACACCACCTACCCCTGAGGGAGCTGTGCCCTCCGTGGTTCCTGAGACACATGAGAGCATGCCCTGCCCTGCCCAGGGCACAGGGAAGGAGCAGAGGCTTTGGGGCAGGTAAAGAGGGATCCCCCACCAGTCAGGAGGGCAGAGCAACAGCAGGGCTGTCACTGGCACATGCAGGGTGTCACCACTGACACCAGAAGACACGAGGGGCTGTCCCTGCTCCCACCCCAGGCTGGGGGCAGCCTGTGGCCAGCAGGGATGGGAATGAGAAATCCCAGGGAAAGTGAGGGAGGAAATGAATTCCAGGCAAGTGGCTCGGGCAGGGGGAGGGAAGGGTGGAATGAGCTGCCTCTTTTCAAGGCAGCTGGGCTTATTTTAATGGGCAAGGTCAGCAGAGAAATGACCAGGAAGAGAAATCGCTGCCATTACAAATCAGCCGCGATCTTGTATCAATTATTCCCGGCGCAGTTCCCTGCCTTGGGCTCAGGCAAACACGGCCTAATCAGTTTTACATCTACGTTTAATTTTATTGGAAAGAGGAGCCAGCAATGCATCATGGGGCTGCTGCGTGACATGAAAGGTGACCCCTGCCAACTTAATGACACAATACATAACCCTTAATGAAGTCACTATCTTGTCCTTTTTTTGCTGTCTCAGCCTGATGATTTATGATGGCATCATTTTGCTTTGCCCTCTTTTCATTTCAGCTTGACAAAGTGGATGAAACAATTATCTTTGTTATCATCCAGAGCAGGAGAAATGTGATAGTTGAGGAGTTCTGCAGGTGCAGGGCCTTAGCTTGGGATCAAGAGAATGGAAAAATAAGCTTGGGAATTTTGGGGTTCCCTCTGTCTTTTCTCTCTCTGTCTGCCTGTGGCCTTGTGAAGATGGAGGGAGGACTCACCAAGCCTTGCAAGCCCTCTGTCACCATGGCAAGAAGTAATTTCAGGAGCTCTCTGGAGCAGCAGAGAAAAGAGACCTAGGAGATGTCACCGCATTTCCTTTCCCAGCTTCTGTCCCTCCCTCTGCATACACACTTGTCCTGGAATGCTGTGTACCCCCGAAATAAGCCTTGTCAGGCTCCCAGAATGCCTGGCAAAGGTGATTGGGTGGGTGCAGTGACTCTGTCTGGGTGGCAGCAGCGACTCTGGGTGTGCCTGTGTCTCCACAGCCCAGGTGTGTGAGCCTCATACCTGATTTCTGTGTAACTGAACCCAGCACAGGGCCGAGTGCAGCCCCTCAGAGCTGAGCCCACCTCTCCATGGCCACAACTTTCTGGCTGCCAGTGCACCATAAACCTGCCACAGCTCCGTGCTCCAGCCAAAACAAACCCCAGCCCAGCCGTTTTTACCAATCTTTAGGGAAAATGGGTCCCCTTTTCCCCGTGGTGCCTGCAGAGGTTGCGTGAGGAAAGCCTTTCTCTGTGGACTGGGATGCAGATGGAAGCTGCCAGCTCAGGGTTTCAGTCCTGCGAGGCAGAAATGACAAAGTGCCCTCACTGGCCATCTGCTTGATGGCACTTGGCGCTGCCAAGCGATGGCTGGTGCTGCTCGGGGTCTGGGGGGCTGTTGCTGGTTGTTTCTGAGCTGATTCAGGGTGACTGGGAGCAGCCCTTCTCAGCACTGCAGAGGCTCCTGGACAAATTGCTGCAATTCCTCACTGGTTTGAAGAGATAGAGACAGGCCCAGCTCTTCCCACCCCGTCCTTTGCCTGCACAGGGCTGTTCCCTGCAGCGCCTTTCCCAAGTCTGGAGCACAATCCTTCTTCCAGTCTACCAGCTGATAGAAGCCCTCCTGCTACGTTTCACCACCCAGGCTGAGCACAGGGATGTTCTGCTGTGTTACATTACCCAGCTACTCCCCCTTCCCAGTCAGGAGCTCCTGCAGCACCCTCTGTCAGCAGAGCAGAAATTAAAGTGCTGTTCCAACCCCCAAACACAGCCCTCAGCCAGCTCCATCACACTGGCCTACTCCTTGGATTTACATACTCACAACACTACTTCTTTTTAGCCACAATTTTGATGTTTTTGGAAATAGTAGTCACAAGCCTTCCAGGATTTTACAACCACTGCTTCAGCCTTCTAAGTGTTCTTACTTGTAGGTCGAGGCCTCTGTACACTGAAGCAGTCAGAGCACATCTAATTAAGTTCTCATGCCTCATTCCTGACTAATTTTAAACACGCTTATCAGCCTGGATTCTGCATCAGGGCTCCATCCTCCTCCTCCCAGGGAAGGCTTTCTCTCCATGCTGTGACCTGAGCAGGCTTTCTCAGGGAGGGTGGGGAAGGAATGGGAAGATAAATGCAGTTTGGCAGGACATTAAGGGAAACCACAATATTGCCTTGTAATGCAGCTCCTATCTGATCAGCAGAGTCAAATGGTGCCGGAGTTATGTCTCAAAGGAAGTGGAACCAGCTGCCCCCGTCAAGCTGATTGCTGAGATCCTCCCTGAGATATTCCTTCTGTCTGTGGGAGATACCAGCTGCTCAGGGATTCCCAGCATGTGCTGTGAGTGACCCCGGCCCAGCTCAGGCAGACCCTTCCCCTGCCCCCACCCCTCAGGCTCCTGTCCCTCCCTCCAGCCTGCTCCAGGGGCACAGCAGGGAGGGAACTGGCACAGGAACGGGGACAGCCACTGGCACTGCCATCCATCCTGGGCTTTCCCAGCACATCAGGGGCTGAGAAAACATGGCCTGGCTTATCATGGACAGCACAGGATGTGGGAGTGGGACACGGGGGTTGCTTTCCCTTATAGTGAAGGAAAAGCTGC
Source organism: Notiomystis cincta (assembly GCA_013398075.1). NCBI lineage: Eukaryota > Metazoa > Chordata > Aves > Passeriformes > Notiomystidae > Notiomystis > Notiomystis cincta. The sequence goes on along the minus strand of VZRX01021025.1, from coordinate 54,236 downwards.
AGCTCTCAAATTGCTCCTTTAATTTCCTAACACCTTCCTTGGGCCCTCGCAGGAGGCATTTCCTGCTCCTCTTGTCAGTTTGGACAGTATCCTAGGAATTCATTCACATGGAAGGTGGGAAATGTGATGCGTTGGCAGAAAACATAGGCAGCAGCATCCTCTAGTATAATAATAAGTTTCAGAATAATCTGCACAAATTTAACCAACTAATGCTCGGAGCGATCCCATAAATTAGCCAGATATGAATGCCATGGAACAGGAAAAGGTCGAAGTCACCAAGGTCCAGGACCTCAGCTGGACTCCACCCCACCTCCACCCCAGCAAGGGGTGCTGGACCTGGCCAAGCCCCCCAGAATCTCCTTTGTGGGCAGGAGCTCCAGAACAGAGCTACAGATCCTGGTTAGACTCAAATGCATCAGAGAGAGGAGAAAAGGCTCTCGGAGTGACTCCTCCACCGTCAGGATAATTACAGCCAAGATTAGAACTGGGTGGAAAACAGGAGCATTTTACAAATGAAGGAACAACTAACTGTAGGGTAGTTTAATCATAATTAATGGGAAGACACCGCTCAATGAGGAGCTGCACGAGGGCCTGGCTGCAGCTCGAGCAGCCGACGGTGATGGATCACGGCTGCTCCCTAATCCCCTCACTTTATATGCCCATTCTTCCTCATGTCCTTGCTCTAAGAGCTTTTACAGGTTTTACATCATGGTCCTCGCTGTGGTATCCAAGGGTGTTTAACTGCCACGGTTTGATCCATGGGCTCTGGATTTGGGAGCGAGCAGCAGTGAGGGCTCTCTGCACTGCTCCGAGGGAAGCGCGTCCCTCTCTCCGCATCCTCCGGTCCCGCTGCCAAACCCCGCTCCTGCCTCCTGCTTCCTCCGCACGTCAGCGCAGGAAATCCGCCATCTCCCAGCTGCAGATTTGGGGAACTTTGACATCCCCTAATGAGGTAAACACATTACTGTCATGTACAAACAAACAGCAACAAATTAGCAGCTGACACGTGCGGGAGCTGTGGCTCAGCAATGCGGCATCGTTACACTCGTTACAGGCAATTAATGCCGCCCGCGCGACTGCTCCTGTCCCACTGCTGGCCCTCTGGCTTCACCACCACCCTCCATCCGCCTCCTCCTCAAGGGCTTCATCCTCCTTTGCCATCTCTGTGATGCAGGGTACAGTCAGGAACAGCACAAGGTGCTACTGGGAGAATTGGGAAAAGCCACCTCAGTTTGCGGTGGGACCACAAGGAGCTGGTGGGGTGCAGGGAGGGCTGAGACTCCCCCGAGCACCCGGCCTAGGCTTGCATCCCAGGATCCTTGCTTCGAGTCTCCCGCTTGAGGCCCCATCCCAGGACAGGGGCTCAGTAGCTAAAACAAGCCAGGGAGGGGAGAGCTGGGAGGGAGAGATGGATATTTGACTTTGTTTCAGCAGAAGCCTCTCTATTAAGCGAGAGCCAGGACAGCAGGCCTACGGTCAAAGGGCTTTATTATTATAATTGCTTTGCAAGGGTGAAAGCCTCTGGATAGGAATCCAAATCAGTCATCACTCAGAACAATAATCACGAAAAAAGATAAATAAATAAAGGTAGGATCCAGCCAAAAAAGGAGCTCACATTATCAGCCATTAAACCAATAATCCATTAGTGCCCAAGGTTGCTGAATAATATAGTACTTTCCCAGTGCCCATAATTTATAGTGCAGACTAGAGAATAGACACGATTATTAGAGTGAGGGCTACTGGCTGACACATGATGCATGACCGTGTGGCATTGATCTTCACACAACAGGAAGGTGTCTAGACGGGAGATGTATGGCCCCCGCAGCCAGAGCGGGGCATATTTCATGCGGGGCCTAATGGAGTGGTGGAGGCCGTGATGGATGAGCCGCGGGAGCGCGGAGCCACGCGGGCACGGCCCCGCTAATGCGTGACCTCCCCGCTCCCCGCGTCCTTCGCTCGCTCGCGGTGACCTCACGGCGAGGCAGGGAGAACGAGAGGCGCAGGGGGCGAGGGAAGGGGGGTGGGAGGGGAGGAGGAGAAGAGAATAAGAAAAATAAAAGATAAGGAGAGGGCGTGATGTAAATGAACAATCTCCTGCGAGCTCCTGCCTCAGGCTCACTGCACCGCTGCACTGCTGGTTGTGGAGCTGATTCTGCTCCTGTGTGCATGAGGTTACTCCTGGTTTACTCAGGTGCTGCTGAGAGCACCAAAAGGGCCCTGGGGTACAACTATCAGCCTTGCTTGGGCTGCTGGAACTCATGGGATTGGCCCCAAATGAGCACCAGATCGCATGGGACTGGCCCCAAGCGAGCACCATATCCTGTGGGACTGGCCCCAAATGAACACCACATCTCATGGGATTGGCCCCAAGTGAGCACCATATCCTGTGGGACTGGCCCCAAATGAACACCACATCTCATGGGATTGGCCCCAAGTGAGCACCATATCCCATCTTGTGGCAGGCCTGGTTCCTTGTCACAGGACAACCCCATGTGGGAGGGGATGGCTAAGGGGAACAATGGGTTTGGGGCCTTGGAGGGTCTCTCAAGTGGCTCTGCCTGTGTCTGTCCTCAGCCCTAAACTGAAGGAACCCCATAGCAGCACACCAGGTCCTGCCAGGACCTCTGCAGCTCCTGGAAAGCTTCTCACCACCCACTGCAACAGCTAGGCATCTCCCTTCCCCAAACCAGGTACAAATCTATATGAACCCCCTGCTCCTTCCCCAAACCAGGTACAAATCCATGTGTAGCTCCTGCTCCTTCCCCAAACCACGCACAAGTTCCAGTCCACCCCTTGCCATGTTCCTTCCCCTCCATGAAAGAGCTCCAACTCCCTGTGCTGCCTGGGAAGGAAAAGAGAGAATGGCCATTTACTGTGTTTCTTTTACCATCTGGGCTTATTAAAAACTGCGCAGCAAATTAAAAATAGGTGGGAACAAAGATGGGGGAATGACATAAAGGGTTGCAGAAAATTCTCTGTGTACTTTTAAAAGCTGGAATTGCCATATGGACTGGCAGAGAGACATGTTTTACATTTCCACTGGTACATGACTGACATCATTTAGCATTAACTTCTATTTGAATAAAATGGTAGTAGACATTTAGGTAATATTACAGGGCAATAAATGTTTTAAAGAGCCTTGGGGGGATGCTCTTGAAACACAGTCCAGACCAGAACTCTAAAAATATGTCTTAATGTATATTAACCTCTTTTAGGACTTTTGGCTCTCAAACAAATAATGGAGGATAGAGGGGTCTTTTTCCCCCTCCCCTTTTACTTTTTGAATTAAGAGTCTCCAGCTATATTTTTCCCTTTTTCCTCTTTAGCTGTGCTGGGAAGAACATGAGGGAACGTAGTTAAAATTCAAAAAGGTTCCCCTTTATCATTACCATGAATCAACACAATAAATGAGCCCCTTCAGAGCACGGTAATAAGAATTTGATAAATCATCAGCCAAAAATTAACTAGATGTCAAAACAATCTTTGGGAAGTGTGATGGATTAGGGGCGATAGTGGCAATTAATCTCCCAGCATGAGTTCACAGGAGAGACTGAACGGTGGGAGATGGATAGGGGGGAGACCAAGGCCTCACAAGGTCAGGACACTGTGGAAAGGAACGGGAGGCAGAGAGAGACAGAGAGAAGAAGAAAAAAATTCCACTGAGTCGGCAATCCCCGACCCCCGGCAGCCGAGGTAGAGGTCAGTCACACGCCTTTGAAAGCCTCTCTGTCTCCAGCTGCTCCTGTGATGAGGCAAGCACTTTCTGCTCCTGCAATAAATGCCACCAGCATCTCGCAGGGTCCAGCACTTGGCTGGGGAGAGCTGGAGCCAGGGATGCTCTGCCCTGATCCAGGGGAGGGTGGCTGGAGGGATGTGTGAATCCATCCATCCATCCATCCATCCATCCATCCATCCATCCATCCATCCATCCATCCATCCATCCATCCATCCATCCATCCATCCATCCATCCACCCACCCACCCACCCAGGGCTGGCAGTGGGAGATTATGGCTTCACCGATTCTGCCTGAGCACAGACAGCAGGAGGGAAGTGCTGCTGCCACCCTAAATCCCCTAAATCCCTCCAGCTGGAGGAGCCTTCCTGGGCCTTCCAGGTCATGGGAAGGGCTGCACCCTGCCAGAGGCAGCTGGGAGCTGGGGCAGTTCTCCTGCCCTTCGTCTCCCAGGGGCCGGCTGGAGCAGCAGGATCCTCTGCCCACAGCATCAGGATCCTCTGCCCACAGCAGGGCAGCAGGGCAGGGCTGGTCCTCTGCCCACACCAGGGCAGGAGGGCAGGGCTGGTCCTCTGCCCACAGCAGGGCAGCAGGGCAGGGCTGGTCCTCTGCCCACACCAGGGCAGGAGGGCAGGGCTGGTCCTCTGCCCACATCCGGGCAGCAGGGCAGGGCTGGTCCTCTGCCCACACCAGGGCAGCAGGGCAGGGCTGGTCCTCTGCCCACAGCAGGGCAGCAGGGCAGGGCTGGCAGAGTGGCATCACTGGGCAGCTCGCTGGAGGTACCACAGAGGGAGGTTTTGGCTCACCAGAGGTTTGGCTCCTCCACCACTACCCTGGATGTGGCACAGCTGAGCTCAGGATGCATGGGCTCCGTCCCTTGCTCACAAGCTGGGGATGCTGCAAGGAGAGAGGCCTTGGCTTCTCCATTAGGATAAAGAAAAATATTTGCTGTGTGCCCCAAACATGCAAATCCAGCCCAGGAACAGTCTGAGAGTCATTCCTTCACTGAGCTGGGGTTACCTGCTGCTGCTGCTCTCTGTTCCCTACAGATCTGCAGCTTTGTGGACAGAAACTCAGTGACACAACAGGACTGGCTCATTATTACTCCTGGTTAGAGGCTGAGCCTCTCGAGCCCCAGCTGCTTCACTCCTGCACACTCCCATTTTTGGTAACACCTTGCTCAAATATTTGCATCCTTAAGAAGTAGCAGCCTTTTTCTCTCTCTCTCTTTTTATTTTTTTTTTTTAATTGCATGTTTCACGATTTCCCCCGGGTTGCTCACACAGCTCTGTGTAAGAGACAAATGCCTGGCAAAGGCTGGGACAGTGCTGGCTGCGTGGTGCACGTCAATGTCAGAGAGATTTCGGGAGGGGGAGAGGGAAGCAAACCCCCGCCCAGCTGGAATGCTCTCCCACAATGCCTGTCTCTTCTCAAGACAGACAGGCCTTGGATAGCACAGATGTTTCCACCCAAAAGCAGATGTGAAGATGTTACTTTCCCAGGGAGGAATGCGGTGGGGTTTATTATTAACCAACAGTCCCCACATGACAGCTTCCCTTGACCAACAGTTGGAAAATCTGGAAAAACACGGAGCCCTCTAATCCAAGTGGTGGCAGGAAACAGCCAGCCCTGATGGACTCTGCTGATTTATTATTATTAATTACAACCTGGAAATGACCAAAAACATCTGGAAGAGCAGAATGTGGAAGAGAAAGAAAGTTTGAGCAAAGGGGCCAAATATTTGGTTCTGTGCTGGGCTTGGAGTGCTGCTAAATTTCAGGAGCAGCTCTTGGAGAGGCTCTGGGCAGGCTCCGAGAGGCAGCGGGAGGAAGGCTCTGGTGGGCAGCAGCTGAGGGAGCCCTGCAGCACAGGGGTACAGCGAGGAGCCAGGGACTGAAATGCCAGGGCTGTCTGGGCACAAAGGGTTCTACATCCCCCAAAAGGTGAGGCTGTGTCCTCCTGAGGCCCCCCCAGCCTGCCCAGCACTGGAGGGCTGAGCAGAGTGTGGAAAGCACCAGTGGGTGCCCACGGCAGCACAGGAGCAGCACTGCTGTCACCAAAACTGTCCCAGCTTGGGCCTGTCTTGTGCCACCCTGCCCGAGGCGTCACATGGCCCTGGCTGCTCCAGAGCTGTGTGCCCGTGGCCAAGAGGGAGCTGCAGTCATTATTTCCGCAAATGGGGTCTCCAGCAGCTCCACACTTGGCAGGTGCACACGGAATTTGCTGAACTGAGAGGTCGGTTCAGCTTCACTAAAAGCTTTGGATTTCTTTAGTCCTTTCACTCTGTAGAACTATCCCACTTCCAGATTTTAAAACAAACATTGAATGAGCCATTATTTAGTGTGAAATAAGCCATTCCCTGCTGCCCACCCCACCTCAGGACACATGGACACTTTCCCACCAGGTACTGGAGAGCCCCTGACATGCACATGCAGCTGTGGTGATCCCATGACCTGAGAGCTCCTAAAACATCTGTTTATATTTTCAGAGCAGTATTAACATTGTCAGACCGTGGCAAATCTGCTTAATTTTCATAGACATATGTATAACACACAAGCCAAAATACACTTAAAATGGGACATGTCAGAAAACAAACAACCATTAACTGATGAAATAGAAAGGAAGTTGGTTCCTGCACTTTCCCTCTCCCACACACATCCCCTGCAGCCACAGGTCCATCATCTCCTCCTGACTCCCTGCTCGGCCTCACGCCCAAAAGCTTCTGCAGGAAAATGCAGACACCTCCAATGGCCAAAGTGTCCATCCCTTTCTAAGGAAGCTTTCAAAAAGGCACAACATCCATGGGAAAAATCAGCCTCAGCCTACCCTCCCTCCCTCCCTCCCTCCCTCCCTGCACAGATTTGTAGAAATTGAACCTGAGCAGGTTCTTGCCACCCCTGCCCTTTCCCTAATTTACATGGTGAGGTACATCCAGCCCAAACCAACTGCCTGGAGGTGAGCAGAAGTGCCCCCTAATTGGGAACAGCATCTCCAAGGGGCTTTTCCAACGAGGTGCAGATTTCTCTGGCACACGTTGTCAGAGCTGAAGGCAGCATAATGAAGTCCAGAACTTTTAGGTTTCCCCTTTAATATATCCATCATGTCTAGATCCATTATTGACATGTTGACTTTCTTGTTTCTGATTTAAGCTGCCAGACTCGGTAAAATTGCCTTGACAGCTTTAGCATTTGTGGCAGAACACTGACATGATGTTACTTACAGCTAATTAAAGTTGAGAGCATAATAAACAATCTTGGGATCCTAGCAACCCAATTTCCTCGGGTATGGAGTTTGCTGGATCTTGACCCGAGATCTTTGAAGCTCCAGCAAACTCTTTGAGTGACCTCCCTGCTCTGAGGGCACCAGCCTAGGGAAGCAGGGCTGGGTAACACCACGAACGCTCGGGCACGGCTTGGCCAGAGACATGAGGAGTGGTGAGAGACAGGGAGGGGTAACTGGTGAGGAAATGAGACCCTGGGAGGTGCTGGAAGTGGGTTTGCAAGGCCATTTCATCGAGGAGGAACGGGCCAATGGGTTACAGCTAATTAACAACATAATGAAAGCCAGGAAAAGAAAATTCAGACTGATTACCAGGAAATCTTTCCTCTGGTGAACTCTGCTGGGCTGCAAAACTTTCTCTGGAGAGAAGCAGAGTAAAGCACAGCCTTGAGTCTTTGAGGACTGATGGACACAGCAGTGTGAGCCTGGGGAGGGCCCTGGGGGAAGGTTGAGTGTGAACCAGTGATTCACAGGAGCAGACTTTTTATCACTGCTCCAGAAGGTCCTGGAAACTTTCACTGCATCGATTCATTCTCCTCTCCTCCCTTGTGCCATCTCAAACCCAGCTGGCTTCACACACAGGAGCCTCTCATGCTGTGAAATCACTCACTCACAGAAGAGAAAGGTCAGTTCAGTTCAGGGCCAGATCTCACCTTTCCTCCTGATGAACATATTTTTGTTATTTATTTTGTTATAATAACAAAAGAATAAACCTTGCCATACCCAAATCAGATTCTCAGAGCTGACTCAGCCAGCAAAATCAGCATTTTTTCTTGTCTGCAGTGAATCAAAAATCACTACTCACTTGTGCAGAATCAACTGAAATTTGAGGTGAATTAAATCCAAAATCTCCCTCTGTTCCTACAAATGACTGACATGCCTTCTTTATTGCCAGTTTCTTGAGTGCTATTGGACTGATTTCTCCCATTTTCACTGAATCTCTTCATTCTGCAAAGTAGGGCAACAACATTTCACATCTCTTGCAAAGACTCAGCAGCGCAGTGACACCCTCCCTGTGAGTCACCAGAGCCACTGAACGCCGTTAGAGCAAACAAAGGTGAAGCTGTATTAAAGCTCAGTGAGAAACAGCGAGTTCCAGCATGTTCATCTGCGTTTGTGCATGCGAAGAGCAACTGCTGAATCACAGCGAGGTGATGATGCATCTGACATGTCAATAGATAATCTTTGACTGACTTAGCAACCCAGCACAAAGGCTGTGGCGGTGCTCTTAGTCTCTTAAATCACCTTAAACCAGCCTGAAACTGAACCTCTGTTCTCACAATGATTTACTGCACCAAGAAAGCCTTCAAGACTTCTTTAAAAAGACAAAACTTCTGGGCACAGGCAAGGCCCTGGAGGTGAACCAGACGTGCACATGGTGAGAGAAAGGACCTGAGTCCAGGCCCTGCCTGTGGCACCCTGGTGCACGTGTGGTCACTCCAGGGACCCCCAAAACATCCATTTTATTCCCTGTTTCCCAGGGTTTCATAAACCCTGGCCTTCCTCTCAGTCTGCAGTGGCACAGTGTCCCTGGAGCAATGGGTACTGACAGACGGATGGCAGAGGGACAGCCAAGCAAAAGGAGCTTTCACAGTTCCCAAATCCTCCGCCACAATCCCGGATTCCCCAAATCCTTACGGGCTGCCCCTCTGCTGTCTCCAGAGCAGTAAATGCAGCAGGTCCCCTGGATTCGCTGTGGGGACAGGGGGAACAAGGACCAGAACCCCAAATGTGGCTGCTGCTGCCTGCCAGGGCAGCATTTCCTCCCTTTTGTCCTGGCTGGGACCCTCTGCAGTTCCCGATGGTCCTGGCTCTTTATTCCTCACGTCCAGACCCTTTTCTCTTCCAGCTGGGCCGTGCTGCTCCAGTGCTGCAGTGGGAAAGGTGGAGCGTGGTGACCCCCGGCCATCAATCACTGCCCAGCCGGGCCCCCATGGCCAGCGCTGACCGTGGGGCCTGGGGAGCCGGGAACCGGGCGGGGAGTGGGCACTGCTCCTGCTGCTCACGGGATCTGCTGGGATGGGACTGGAGATCCACTGGGATGGGAACCGGGCGGGGAGTGGGCGCTGCTCCTGCTGTGAACGGGCTCTGCGGGGATGGGACCAGGATCTACGGAGATGGGATCAGGGGTCCACCAGGATGGGAACCGGGCGGGGAGTGGGCGCTGCTCCTGCTGTGAACGGGCTCTGCGGGGATGGGACCAGGATCTACGGAGATGGGATCAGGGGTCCACCAGGATGGGAACCGGGCGGGGAGTGGGCACTGCTCCTGCTGCTCACGGGATCTGCTGGGATGGGACCGAGATCCACTGGGATGGGATCAGGGATCCACCAGGATGGGAACTGGGCGGGGAGCGGGAGCTGCTCCTGCTGCGAACGGGATCTGCTGGGATGGGACTGGAGATCCACTGGGATGGGATCAGGGATCCACCAGGATGAGAACTGGGTGAGGAGAGGGCGCTGCTCCTGCTGCGAACGGGATCCACTGGGATGGGATCTGGGACCCACTGAGATGGAATCTGGAACCCACTGGGATGGAATCCACTGGGGAGTGGGCACTGCTCCTGCTTCTAACGGGATCTGCTGGGGTGGGATCGGGGATTGACTGGGATGGGATCAGGGATCCACCAGGATGGGAACCGGGCAGGGAACGGACGCTGCTCCTGCTGCTCACGGGATCCACCAGGATGGGATCAGGGAGGAGCCGTGAGGAAAGGGAATCTCTGCCTGCAAGGAAATGCTGTGGGAGTCACAGGCTAGGACCCAGCTGGGGTGCCTGGGACACGTGTGTGAACATGTGTGATCATGCGTGTCACAGGTGTGTCACATGTGTGTCACATGCCTGTCACAGGTGTGTCACATGTGTGTCACATAGCTGTTGCAGGAAATCTGAGTTTACCAAAGCCCAGCCAAATCTCAGGCTCAAACCAACCCCCAGCTCTGGATCCTCGGTCACCTCAGTGGTCATATCCAGGCTCAGCCTTTATCCAGGCTGAGATGCCCACCACCACATCCCAAAGGTTCAGGCTTTTTCAGTGGTAGCCCTCAAAAACAGCAGCAAAAATCATATAAATTTTCGAGCAGAGCTTTATGTGAAATTCCCAGAAAAGCCCAAACCAAACAACCACCCCCAGCCTGGCCCTGAGTTTGGTCTGCGGGGTGTGAAGGTTTCACCTCTGGGCAATGAGCTGTGGCAGTAGGAAGCTGGGTTGCCAAATACCTGCCATGCTTCCAGGGGTGACAGGAATCCACCCCAGCAGCAAGGAGGAAACAAAACAAAGCCCTGCACAACCACCACAGGATTGACACTGGAAGTGTTTATAACTGAGATCCCAGAGTCCTGGTGTCCAAGAAAACCAAGTGATGGTATCCTGACATTCCTACTGCCGCGGAACAAACGGATGGCAGGTACAACTGGTAACAATTTTCTGAAAGTACAGAAATTTCTCGTTGTTTTCTTTTTTTGGTAGTTAATAGCTCTTTTGTCCTGGCTCTAGACATTTTGCTAATCAGTTTCTATCATATGGGAGCTATCAGGAGAGACAGTCAAGCCTGGGGATATGTAAAACCTTTCCATTGCCTGAAGAATCCGAGGAGACCTTTGACACTTGCCAAATTCCCTTGCAAGGGAAGGGTAAGGGAATAAACTCAGAGCCAAAATCTGCAAAGTTGTTTCTTCATCAGCCTTTAAACAGGATCTTAAAAGTTTCCTCTGTTCATATCATGTTTTGATGGGGCAGCAACAACAGAGGGGCTGCTTTGCTGAGGCCGCTTCTTCCCACCCTCTCCAGCCTCCGAGGAACAAACAACGCCAAAACCCAACGCAAACCCACCCTACCACACAAGAAGCTACGTGAGGGGCTGAGGGGAGGAGCCCCAGCAGCTTCACAGTCCAGCACCTCTTTTCTCTTTTCTATTGAAATCAATGGGAGACGGAAATTGGGGAACTGAACCAAGGCAATTGGAAGCAACAGGGTGGAACCCCCTGCTCGGTGCTGGCAGGGCTGACCTGCCTCTGCTGCAGGCACAGAGAGCCCCGGGCACTGCTCATCCAGGGAATTGATCCCTGGAGCTGTCCCCGAGCCCGGCTCAGCCCTGCCGAGGCTGCTCCCACCAGGCTCTGGGCTGGGACAGGGAACGGGATCATCGATTCTCACGTATCCATCCGAGCAAGGAGGGCCTGATAAAATCCACCCCTCTGCCATTGCAACTATATCAAATCTTCTCCAAAAAGTCACTTTGAGGTCACTGTTTTTGTCCAGTATTTCAATACATTAAATGCAATTACTTCATTGTTGATTTACCTGTCATTAGAGGCATGTGTTTGAACATGATTTATTGAGTGAGTTTTGTGCCAGTTGACTTGCAATAGATTGCACAATATTCAAAAAGGCTCATTTGCTTGGCATTACATTAGAAGCAGGGTGATTGCAACACAAAGCAATGTAAATGAGTTCTGAGAGGCTCCATCATTCATGTTGTCATGTACTGAATCCTATTATTATTTATTACCATAATTGTACTGTGTTTCCTGGGGCGATAAATTAGGACTGATGGGTCCCGCTGACAGCCAAGGACTGGACTCGCTCTATATAATTTAATAGGGATACTGTTGGATCTCTGCTCGGAGGAGACTTAGGCAGGAATTTAGTAACTAAGCAAAATCCTTTCTTAAAAAAATTAAAAATAAAATAAAGGCAGTGAGGTTCCCCTCACCCCCCTTCTCCCTTGGCAGCAATTTAAGTCTTGATAAAAGCTGCAAAGGAAATGGGAGCACTCTGTCTTTCATAATAGGATTGTTAAAAAAAATCACTGCCCTGTGTCACAATCTGTTTTCTGCTCCCTGCTGACAGGCAGCCTCCCGTGCTGGGAAGACGGGGACAGCCGATGGCTTAAAGGGACAGCGGGACAGCTCCTGGCCCGCAGCGCCAGCCCAGCCCCGCCTCCCCTGCCGCAGGAGCTGTTCCCAGGGATGGCTGTGGGGAACCGGGCACCTTCTCCCCACACCTCACGCACAGGAAGGCACAAAATGTCATCAGACCCAGCTTTTCCCCGAGTCCATGGAAGGGGCTGTTGATGGCCTGACAGATGTCACTTCCCTCCGAGGGGCTCCCAGAGAGTTCCAGGGGTTCACCCTGAGCCCTCCTTCCAGGGGTTCATCTGGATCTTCTCTTCCAAGAGCTCACCTGGATCTTCCCATCCATGGATCCACCTGGAGTTGCCCTCCCAGGGCTCTGCAGGCAGCCCAAGCCGTTCTCTTCATCGGGGGGACTCCTGGGGATGTTCCTGGCATCACTTTGGTAACAACCTCCCAGCTGACACCTGCTCTCTCTGCTGGAATTCTCAAGGCCTGAAGGGCCAGGGCAGGACGCAGACAGCGTCTGGAGAGCAAATGCAGCACACGGGTGGGACCACAGCTCCAGCACCCACCGCCTGTTGGAACCAAGGAGTTCTCTCCTCCTAACCTCAGTTGCTCCAGAGTGCAAAGCACAAGGGTGAGGCACAAAACTCAGCTCTTATTTTATATTCAGACACCAATAGCTCTGAGTGGGACAACTATAGGGGAAATAGGGAAAGAACATATCAAGTTCTGGTATTTAGATTGAGATTCAACAAAAAAATTCTTCTTTCCAAGCTTTTAAATATCACCAATACTCTATTTTTCTTCTACAATTCTTGTAAAGACACTCAGAGTTGCAGAACCTCAGAACTGTTGGACTAGAACAGGTTAATGGTCCCTACAGTCCTGTATGTTGTATTTGTGAGCAACCAAATGTCCATAAATCCTCCTAGTGGACAATTTTATGGAATAATCAACACATCAGGGATATTTTCTTCTAACGTTCCCTGAGTTAGTGACTGGCTTATGCCCTGAGGCATGAGAGCTTATTGACTGGATCCATCTCTTGTTCAAGTCAATAGTTATCTGTCAATTCAGGTCAATTCAAATGAGATTTTATTGACAGGAGAAGCTACACAAAATGTTGCCAAAGTGTGAGAAAATGACAAGGCACCCCTACCTTCCTCGAGCCATCTGTCAGAGAGAGAAACAACCTGCACGGGTTTTACAGAGAGACCGACTCGCAGCTCCATCGAACAGAAATTGTCCTTGATTTGGCTTTATCGACTTAATTGAGCTGACCTCTGCTCAGCATAAACAAGATCCATCCCGTGCCTCCACGGGCACCGTCAGGAGGAGCACGAGTGCATTAAAAGGCCGAGGCTGCAGAGCCATGACTGTGTCAGAAAGGGGGCAGTGCAGTGATGCTGCCCTGGAAGAGGGCAGAGCTGCACCCACAGCTGCTGGCCTGGGCTCCCCCCTTCCCTGGCTGCTGCTCCAGCGCTGCTCTCCCACCCAGCAGACACCTGAGCCTTGTCACTCACACATCAAAGGCGCTCTGCGCTCGCCCCCTCGCAGCAGTGACACATTTTTGGCCCGGCACAGCACATTAATAGAGCTCGCTGTCAAACACGGGGCTCGCACACAGTGCGGGATTGTCCGGGCCGATGGGCAGATCACCAGGTAATGTGATGCAAGAGCTATAAAATATCTCAAAGACTCCAGCAGAAAACACAGAGCCTGGGCTTGAAGAAAGCCTTGTGGTTTGTGGAGATTTTTTTTTTGGTATAAATTCTGGAACAGGCCCTGGCATCAGACTCTGTGCGGTTTCCAAACCCAGCCTGTTTGACGTGCACATTTCCTTGATGGTGCAGTGTTTCCTCGTCTTCTCCAGTGCCTCCTTCCCGGCACACTCTCCCCATCCTTCATTTCTCTACTTGGAACAAATGCTGGGTCCAGACCAGGTGTTCTCGTGGCACCAGAGAAAGGATTTGAACTCCCCTGTGTAGATACAGTGCTGCTCACCGGTGCTCCTCACCCTACACAACCAGGCTCTGCTCTGCCTGACACGATCCAGGTCGTGGTTGAGCTCTGGAAGGATACCTGGGAGCCCTTTGGCTCCAGCTCCGTGGTCACTGGACATCCATTGGTGAGGGACAGCCCTGGTGACCTGGCCTGGAGTGACACTGGGGACGCAGCAAAGCCTGCACACGCCCTCAGCCATCCGCCCACCCCCTGAAGGGGTGATTGTGCAGCTCCATCCATCCATCCATCCATCCATCCATCCATCCTTCCTTCCTTCCTTCCACACATGCCAGGAACATTCCCATGCTCCCAGGCCTGCCCGAGTGCAGGGATGAAGATCTGGAGCATGTGTCTCTGTCAGTTGTGGCCATTATCATAAGCACACCAGCCACTGGTCCCTATATATTCCTTTTAGAGCCGTTTACAGCTGAAACATTTTTAATGGCCCGATGAATATGAATGCAACATTTATAACCATTTACACATAGGAGACTCTGAAGCACATCCATCTCCCACTGCAGGCACACCACCTCCCATTACTGCGCTGTCAGCCTGAACTGGGAGTGGGGAGGAGGGGTCCCCACCCTGAAAGTGAAGGATGAGGATGTTGTTTCTGCCTGTTTCATAGGACACGTTCCCAAATCTCTGCTCTCGTCACTGCAGACCCCTCTCCCCAGTCCTTGTTTGGGCTCTGATCCCTTCATTGGAAAAATGCAGGACCTTACATCTGTTAGCAGGCATAATTCTAGACAAATACAACTTCTTATCAAATAAGCCTGCAATAAATGTTTCATGAACAGAACCCTTCAATAGAACTCCCAACACTAATTTAATGAGAAGTATCAAATGAATTTTTTTTTTATTCTGATATCTCCCCTGAGACAAATGATACTTTGCAGGCCTATTTTTAACAAATGAATTATTGACTTAAACTGGCACAATTAATCACAATATAATGGGATCAGGGGATGTTAGAGGCTCATTCAGCACGGCAGATGATGAGTACTGACTCTTCCAAGAAATGAGGCTCTTTAATCACTCCCAGATTAACAGCTACATGCTTTCAAATTTCAATCAGAGGGAACTGCCAGTGTGGAATGAAAAGGGCCCACTCCAGCAGGAGCAAAGGAAGCAGGAGGATTTCTCACCCCACTGGAGCCCTGCTGCTTGTTGTCTCAGAAATGGGCACCCAGCTTCTCTAGGGGAAGGACAGGATCTAAATTGTGCTGCGTTTCCAAGAGTTTTTCTATCCAGCCTCCATCAGGTAAGAATTCAGTTCCAGGACAGAGCTTACAACCCCTCAGGCTGTTTAACATCTGCCCCGGAGGGAAAATCTTAAGGGTTTAATACAAAAAACCCTCTTAATTAACCCTCTCCTCACTAGGAAAACTGTTCTCTGAAGCTTTTGGGTGTTCCTGCCAGAGGTGCTGATCACTGCATCCCACAAGCACCAAAGGTGTTGGTTGGGAAATGTTTTCCTTCAACTTTTACCCAGGAATGTGGAACGGTTTCCACTAGGATTTCACTGCAGGAGAAGCATCCAGATTATTTTCCTGATATAAACCCACCTCCAAGTGCTTTGGCAGGGAGAGGTGCCAGTTTTCTGTCCCCTTGAAGCTGAGGAGGAGAGTTCCCCAGTCAGCTTTGCTGTGCCCACCACGAAGCTTCAACAGCTGCACATCCTCAAGTGAGGAGGAAACCCTGCAGTTCCCGTGATCCTTAAATCCACACGGGGAAGGGGGACAGCTATTTGCAATGGAGAAGCAGTGGGAAAGAGACTGGGGAAGGTGGCAGATGCAGTGGGTTGTGCCAGACTTTTTCAGCAAGTCTCACTGTCTGCAAGGCAGAGTGTGGAGCTGGGAAACTGGGATGGGAGTGAGCCCTGGCTGTGCCTGAGCGCGCCAGAGCTCCCCAGAACCAGCTCTGCTCTGCCATGGGGCACTCCCGGGGCTCTGGCAGCCAAAACCTCCTCTCTACTCGAATTAATAGGCCTGTCAGAAAGGCAGAGCTGGTGGGGCAGAGGTCCTGTGTTCCCTGCACTGGGAGGAAGTGGAGGGATGTTCGCAGCAGGGCTGGGCACGTTATCATCTGCTGGTTCCATTTAACAACTTCTCACAACATATGCAGTTTACATTACGGTATCCTGCACATGTAGGCTTTGGCTGGGAATATCCTCCAGAGCTCGGGATTTATGGTCATGCAAATGCTCGGGAGGCGAGGAGCAGGCCTGCCAAAGCAGGGGAAAGGAAAGCCTTCTTTGTTCCTGCTTCTGGGTCACATTAACCCCTGCCCTGCCGCGCTGCAGCACAGGGAGTGCTGCTGTTCAGCCCCACGCCGCGGCCTTTCCTGCGGCAACGCCTCAGATGCCGGCATCTCACACACATTTCCTTGGCTTCCGTGGCAGCTGGAGAAAAGATCTGCTTTCAGCCAAGCTGTCTTTTCCTTTCTCTGCAGGCCTGGCATGACAACGGGCCCGGCTCTGCCATGGCTCCCAGCAGCCCTGCATCCCTCGAGGAGTCTCCTGAGGCCCAGCAGTGGCAGCACGGACCCTCGGGCACCAGAGGAGCTGCTGTGGGCACAACTGCACAGGCACAGGATGAGGAGTTTGTTCTTAGTGCCCCTCTCCTTCATCTCAGGAAAACAAAACAAAACAAAACAAAAAAAGACCAGGAGGAAAGTTCAGTGTGGCATAAGAAGATGATTGAAGAGAATCTTGCTGTCCATCCTTTCAGCATAGAATCAGAGAATCATGGAATGGTTTGCATTGGAAGGACCTTAAAGCCCATCTCATCCCACCCCCTGCCATGGCAGGGACACCTTCCACTGTCCCAGGCTGCTCCAAGCCCCATCCAACCTGGCCTTGGACACTTCCAGGGATCCAGGAGCAACCACAGCTGCTCTGGGCACCCTGTGCCAGGGCCTCCCCACCCTCACAGGGAGGAATTCCTTCCCAATATCCCATCTAAACCCTCTGTCTGTCTGTGTGAAGCCATTCCCCTTGTCCTGTCCCTCCACTTCCTGCTGCCAGCTGCTGTCCCTTCCCAGCCATGGTCCAGTAAAGCTGTGCCATGCTGGTCAGGGCAATCAAGCCTCACTCTAAAGGTTCCTATGGAAGATCATTATTCCTCCTTGCCCAGGTAATTACCTTGGCCCCAATTACCTGGATTCTGGGCTTGTGGCCCCCCCATTGCTGTTGCCCTTGCCCAGCTCTGCCTCGGGGCCGTGTCCTGGGGGAGTTGCAGGTGTGACAAAAGCACAGAAAACTCAAGAGCTGCAGTTCCAGGACCTCCATTTCCCGTTAGGGCACAACCAATAAAGCCTCAAGCACGGCAGCAATCTGTCACCTGTCAGCTGGGGGCAAAGCTGGGGGGAAATGAATTCTCAAGTGCAATTTCAGCAGCCTGTTGATCCAACACCAGGGAGTGCTGGGGATGGGACCTGGGAGTTTCCTCACTGCCTGCTTTTCACAGCCAAGGCTCGGCCTGCCACAAAATAAAGGCGCAGCTAAGAAATGTCAGAATTGTAAAATCATGGAATGATTTGTGTTTGAAGGGACCTTAAGGGCCCTCTCCTTCCATGCCATGGGCAGGGACACCTTCCACAGGAACAAGTGGCTCCGACCTGGCCTTGAACCCTTCCAGGCTTGAGGAATCTACAACTTCTCTGGGAAACCTCTGCCAGGGCCTCACCATCCTCATGGTCAAGAATTTCTTCCCCACATCTAATCTAAATCTACCCTCTTATTTTGCCTTTTTTGGAACTGCTTTCAATGCTAGGTTGAATTGTCAGTGCATGTAAATGAATATATTTCCATGGATTTAGGGAGCATAATCTCATTTTATACCCACAGGTAACCTGATCCTCTGGAAGAGGAGTGGCCCCGTGGAACAGGAGGGTAAAAGCAGCAAGAAGTCACCAGGGTGACCCTAAAAGTGACAGCATTTGTCAGCAGCAGCGATATCCAGGAGGATTTTCCCTTGGAAGGCCACCACACCTGCTGAGGGTGGCACTGCTCCTGTCCTGGGGAATCAAACAGGACCCACAGCCGTTCTCAGCCCTGATTTGCAAAGGGAGATTCCCAAATTCAGAGGCCTATGAGTGTTCAGCCAATATAAACTGGTGTGCTAAGAAAGGGAAGCAAGTGTGTGCTCCTTGGGAATGTTTATTATTGCAACAGTTTGAAAATGAAAACTCGTATTTGTGAGAAAAAGATGGTTGAAGTTGTTCCTGTGTGGATAGAAATGACCCACATTCCTCCTTCTCTCTTAATTTTTTAATAAGCTGATTCATTCCCTGTGTGACATCACTACATGTTCATACCTTTATCAAAAACATTAATAAAATATTCACTTGTATTTGTTTACCAAAAATGCCTTTTATGAAGATGAAATATTTCTAAAATCTGCTCATTTATGTTTTTCACCAAGCAATATATTAAAAAAAACAAAACATAATTTCTGTTGGTGAAACTCAAAGAATTTTGACAGCAGCAACAACAACTTGTTTTGTGAAAATCGCTTTTGAGAAGAAAAAAAGTGACTCTTTCAGATGCCACCATTTAAAATTATCTATTTTTTAAAACAACCTGTTCTGTGTGTGCTCCTCGCTGAACGCTGTGTCCTTGGTGCCACCCGAGGCACCTGAGCACAGCAAAACAACTGAACTTCCTGAGTGGGGAATGCTGCCGTGTCCAGCCCATCATCCCCAAAGGCCAGGTAGGACAAATCCCTTCCAACTCATCAATTCCGTGCCTTGTGAGGGTCTGTGCTGCAGGTACAGGGGGAAAGGTGAAGTAACTGAAAAAGTGAGTGAGTGTGGAGTTAATGTGGATGTGCCAGAGCTCTGTGCTGGATGGGGCTGCACTGAACTCCGCACACGTTATACCCTCGTGGAGTCACCACGCCGGGGGCTGACAGCCCTGAGCTTGTGTTTGTGCCCTCATTTACCCCTCAGTTACTCATCAGTTACCCCTCAGTTACTCCTCATTTACCCCTCATTTACCCCTCAGTTACTCATCAGTTACCCCTCACTTATTCCTCATTTACCCCTCATTTACCCCTCAGTTACTCATCAGTTACCCCTCAGTTACCCCTCAGTTATTCCTCATTTACCCCTCATTCACCCCTCATTTACCCCTCAGTTACTCCTCAGTTACCCCTCAGTTACTCCCTGGAGCTCACTGCTCACACTGCTACTCCTGATGGGCTGCACAAGCCACTGCTCCCAGCGGAGCAGTTTCCATCCCATGCTGGAGCTGCCAGGACCTGGATGGGCGCGTGGCACCGAAGGACCTGGGGCTGCTCCTGCCCAGCCCAGGGGCACAGCTGGATGCTGCTGGGAGCGAGGTGGGAACGAGGGAGGACCGGGAATTCTCCGCCTGTCCACGAGGAGCATCTGCTCCGTCACAGCCTGGGACTGCAGCAAGCGGGACAGGCAAAGCTTTGCTACAGAAACTGCAATTACTGGTGGTGTGTTATTCGTCTTCTGATTGTTTATGAGAACGTCATAATGGAGCAACTGAGCAAAGAGAGCCCCCCTTCCCCTGTGCCTTCTCCTGCACACCAACCAGTGTAAGCTGGGACTGGGCTTGCAGGCACCACTTGGCTTCTACAAACACACAACCACTCCCTGAAACCTGCGGAGAAATCACACTTTTCCTGACTGACAGGTGCCATGGTGATCAATAAGGGCAAAGAAAACAGTTTGAAACCACAGTTTAAGTTGCTGTTACACAATTTTGGCAAACAAAGGCAAGTCCCCGCTGTCAGCAGTGAGTGACACGGGCATTGTCACACGGTGATCGATCCCAGCCCCAGCACAGCCGGCTCTTCCCAGGAACCAGCTGTCCCCGGGGGCAGCAGCGTGTGACTGCAGAGGGGGCTCGGCAAAGGATCAGGCACAGGGGACTCAAATTCATCTACAAGCAGGTGTTAAGTGAATTCCTCCAAAAGGACAAGATTCATTCTTTCGCTGGCTTTGGGATGAATTAGCATGAATTCATAATCCATAAATCCTGGTGGCAGCGGAACAGCATCCCTCCTGTTGTTATTTATTTTGAGATTTTCACTGGGGCAAAAGCTTTACGTTTGACATTTATATAGGTCACAGTGAGCTAATAGCCATCTGCCATCTGGGGACTTTTATAATGAACATTGCAGAAGACTATGAAACAATCTCTGGCATTTCCGATGCGAGCAGAAGCTGAAATAGGGTTGATCTTTACAATATGCTCTGCTGTCTCTGCTCAGGTCTGCATTAGTCATTTGCCTGGCCTTGCTACACACGCATACGCGCTCGCACATATGGGAAGGGTGGGTTCAGCGTTTAATACCAACAGTTAATCACCAGGCGCATGAAAAACACCCAGTACCTTCCTGCACGGCTGTAAAAGGCCCCAGTTCACCTGAAAATTCTTAGTGCACCTCAGAAATATTAATGAGTCCCCAGCCCTCCTGCAGCACAGGCACTGGAGACTCAGCTCCAGCGCTGGCCTGACTGTGGTGCATCCATGGGAAACTTCTCCTGCACGGTCACAGCCTTTCCCTGGCACAACCTCCCTCCCCGCTCCCCCAAAACACACCCAGGCTGGACAGGGACAGGTAAGAAGGGGCAGAATTCCCAGGAAAATGCCCTCAGACAGGAGCTGGGGCACAGCAGCCTCTGCTCCATCCCAGCCTGGGGTCAGAGCAATACCAACCCTGACTGTTTCCCAGGCACCAGGTGCACCCAGGGCTGGGAGCAGCAGAGCCACCTCTGCAGGTCTTGTCCTCGCCCCGACGGGGGCGCGGCCTGGAGCTTCTCCTGGGCAGGACAGTCCCTGCTGGCTCCCTGCTGCTGCCTGGGACGGAACACCTGCACTGCCCAGCACCTGCGGGCACCATGCTGGGGTCAGCAGCTCCTGCAGGTGGGCAGCTGAGAGAGGCAGAGCTGGACTGCCTTGCTGAACTGTGCAAGCCACCTACAGGAGCTGTGAGCGAGCCCAGGTGGCCTGAATTTTGGGTCAGCACTTTGAGAGCGAGGCTGTCCCTTCTCCTGTACCCACCCAGGGTTTGTGCTGTGCCAGGGCTGTGGGAAAGGACTGGATGTGCCCAGGCACAGGAGAATATCCCATCTCAATTAGTCACTCTCCAAAAAAGCCTCCTCGGGGGGCAGGACTCCTTAATGCTGCATGTTCCTCCTGAGTTCCCCAAGCCTCCCCAGGCCTCGGGGTAATAAATTACATTTGTCTGTGCTGCAGCAGCAGCAGCCTGTCCGAATCCTCCTTTCCATGACTCAACTCATGATGAAATGCCTATTTCCTGGTGCTGAGATCTGTGAAAATTGGTCTTTCCAGCCTCCCTCCTGAGGGCTGTGCCTCAGCTAAGTGTCCAGGGGTCCCTTTGATCAGAGGAGCTCTCTGCCTTCCCCGTGCCCCGGTACTGACGCCTGGTCCTGGGGTGTCCCTTATTTGTGTTTTGTCTCCCAAGGACGGCACACAGAGCACATTTGAAATCCAATCCCCTCTCGTGGGGCTGCGGGATGTGAACCAGGGAGCTGCCTGAGCACTGCCCAGGTTTTGACCTGGTCCTAGGAGGACTCAGGTTACACAGAATGCTGTGCTGGCTCCCACGGGCATCAATCTTCTGGGCTGCGCCTTCTGCAGAGTTCAGCTGGTGGCAGCTTCGGTAACTCCTCGCTCAGCTGCTGCCACCAGGCTGGAGAGTGATCTGGCACGTCCAGTCCAGTCTCCCTGCTCCCATCAGCGCTCCCAGCAGCTGCTCCAGCCCTCTGTCCGGGTGTGCAGGTGGCCTGTGAGCCCTCAGCCGGTGACACCTCAGGGTGACATCCTTGGGCCCTGCAGCCCGTCCTGGCCCCACCATCAGGGCAGTCTGACCCTCAGTCTGACGGAGCTGCTGTGACATGCAGAGCTTCACCCATTCCCTCTCCCACACCCCGCTGCCCTCTCCGCCCACCGCAGCCTCTTCACTGCAAGCAGAGCACAAAAAGATAAAGGCCCCCCCAGCCTCATCTCTCACTGTCCCCCAGCAGCGTGCTGCCCTCCCCACAGCACCCTCAGGGCTGCTGGGGACACCGATGTCCACGGGATTCCGGCTTCCTCCCGGGACTGGAGCCTGTGGAAGGTGCCCGGAGCTCAGCCCAGGGTGGCAGACCCAGCTCAGCTCTGCCTTTGCATTGCAGAGAGCAGGAGAGGGAAGCTCCCCATGGCTTCACCTCAGGGACATCACCAGGGAGTGAAGGGTCACTCCCACCCTTCTGCACCACCACACGAAGTCCATTTGCTTTGCTGAGTGTTTTCCTGCATCCCAGCAGCCCCTCCACAGCACCCTGTGCCCTGTCCACCCCCTGGCAGCCCCCCAGCCTTGCCTCATCCCGTCCCTGTGCCCTGCACTCCCTTCCAGCACTGCCTCTGATGTCAATCACACCTATTTTAATGTGTTAACTTTCTAAATCCACTTTTGTGCACACTTAACAATAAGCTGCTTTGATCAGGGTAATACCAGCAAAACCAACAAACCCGAGCCCCTCAACCCCTCCCCTGGAGCAGAGCTTGCCAGGCCTCGGGCTTGTAAAACCAAAGCAATTGCAGCCTTTAATTTTATTTCCTTTATTTTCAGGCCGTTAGGTGCTGGTTCTGATTAGGGCCATTCTGAGCAGGAACAAAGCTATTTTAAATAAAAACCATGTTGAGCTTTGGGGGTAGGGAATACAAAAAGCACAACCTCATCAATTTAGAAGGGTCTGGCAAAGCTGCTGCTTCCAGAACATGGCCACATTTCCCCAGAGCCCTCACTCTTGATCCAGGTGCCAGACAAGGGACAGAGCCGCTGCGTGCATGTGGCTCTGTGACACTGCACAGGACTCCGTGGCAGGGTCAGGACACAGCTCAGGACTGAACATTTGATCCTGTTCGGTTTGGGCAGGAGTTCTGCCAGCCCCATCACCCTGCCTGCGCTCTCCCTTCCCGAGCAGCTCCTGCCTCCCCGCTGCTCTGGGCAGCAGGGCCCTGTCTTCACTTTCACCTCTCTGTCACTCTGGATTTTTGCCTCTCTGGATGTGTGTGCTCTCCCTGTGCCCCCGCAGATGCCGTGACCTTGGGGTCCTTCCCCTCTCAGTGCCAACATCGTGTCAGAGCTGAGCTCCTGCTCCTCGGGAAGGAATCACTGGGACCTTTCATGGGTCAGGGCTCAGATTAAGTTAAGGAGACAAGGAGATAAAAGCTGGAGCTTGTTCTTGGGGAAGAGTTCATGGACGTGGCCTGACTGAGAGTGTGCTGAAACCAGCACAAACTGCTGGGCATGTACCAAAATGCCTCACATGGGATCATTTTTATTCATTATTTTTACCTTGGATAGAGTGAAATGGCTGTATTAGGACTAAGACTTAGAAACCTCCTGGCCTCTGGCTCAACAAGTTTCAGTCTTTTCTCTCTTGGAATTTTCAGAATGACAGGATTTCATTAAGCAGGGGCTGGACAGCGTGGCAGCTTCACAAAGGGGGTGTTTCCAGGTGCTGGGAGTGACTCTGATGTCACTGCAAAAACTTCAACAGACATCAGAGGACTTTGAAGAAAACCCTTTCCTATTCTTTCCCTGATCCTCACTCCTGATGGAATCAGTGTTTTCACTGCTCCCTCTGAGATAGACACAGATGGGCTGGCAGCACCTCCAGGGAGCTTTGTGGGACCGAAACACCTCCTCAGGGCCCTGGGGGTGAGTCCTTGGGCACCAGGACCTCATTGCCCCGAGTGCTGAGCAGGCACTGGCCCCTGGATCGCCCCTGAGTGCTGAGCAGGGAGTGCAGCAGAGCAGGGCAGCCACACGCACTCCAAAATGTTCATTTACTCCCCCAATATGTGAACTGGATCAGCACTTTGGAGCTGTGAGTTTCTTTCCAGCCCGGGGAAGGTCAGCACCCTCTGGAGCCACTGTGGGTCCCCTCAGTGTCCCCAGCCCCAGAGCCGAGGGCAGGGCTGGGTTTTCAGCACCCACCTGGCCCCTTCCCAGGGGGCCAACCCCAAAAGCGAAGGCACATGGAGACAAATCACTTGGAAATCCCTTCGGCAGCGCTGGCAAAGCCCCCGAGTCCGCCCGTGGTGGTGCAGGGTGTGCAGAGGCAGCGACTGCGGCGCCCTGTGGCACCGGGGCAGGGTCCCTCCCCTGGCAGGCGCTGCCTCCGGTGACAGCTGCAGCGCCGATGAGTGAATAACCTAATCGAGCCATTAAAAGAAACAGAAGCCCTCTGCCCTGTTTGATTTCTCTCCATAATGATGTAAAGTGCACTTTAATGGAGTCAAAGTGGTCCTGGGCCATTCTTGTTAAGGCCGTTTGATGCAGTGCTATTGAGTCCCAGTGCTCGCCTTCATTACCTCCCTCCTGCATTGTACTCCAGACTTCCCCACAGCCTCTCTGCTGCTACAGCCCCTTGCCTGCATTTTGTCTACATAAATTAGACCTTGTGCAGCATATTGGCCTGTCAGGGGACTAGGAAGAAACTGTATATTGTTTCTGGCATTCCCGGGCCCTTCTGCCCCTGACATCTGCTGTGTTTGTGACAGGGAATACATTCCTGACTCATTATCCGGGCAAGCGGAATCCCTCCCTGACAGCACCATTAATCAGAATCAAGCAGTCCGGCAAATAAAAAAAAAAAGGGAGAGAGAAGAAGAAAAAGAAAGCAAGCAAAGAAAAGAGACAGTTCCTAACTTTCACTTCTGTGTCATTCCAGTGTCTGGACAAGTAGCAATCCATCTTGCTGAGTGACAGCTCTGATGGATGGCATTATTTATGCTTTTGTGTATTAAAAGACAGTTCTGGCACTGGCTTGTCACTCACCAGAGATTTGAAGAAAGTTGAAATTTAATTTGAAGGAAAAGAGGGCAAAGATCAGAGGATTCTGGCTGGGGAGTTGTGCCTGGGAGGGACAGAGATTCCAGCGGGAGGGGACATCACAGAGGTGTGGGGATGATGCATAAACGAGGGACTGCCCTCTCAGGTACAGAGATCTCTGTTTCCCAGGGGGGATCGGGATCTCCCTGGGCCCAGGGGTCTGTGTTGACACGAACAGGTTTGATGTTCCTTGGAGGGATCATCTCTGGGGGGTGAGATGGGCATATGCTTAATTTTCTGTCCATGATTTGTGTGTGTTTGTGTACACAAACATGATTAGATATGCACATATGTATGGGACTCAGAGTGTCTGCAGCAGGGGGGCTTCCCATGCACATGTGTATTTACACAAATTAATTTTAAATACAGGCTTTTTGTCCCAGCACACACATCTTTGGAGTACAAAACACTTCCCTAAGTATTCACATGCACATGAGAACAGTCACGTGGGTACCTGCCAGGTGAACAATGCACCCACATTTTTATTTCTTCTTCTTAAGAAATGTTCACTCACGCTGTTTGTCATCACTTTGAGTACAAACCAAGGGCATTATTCCTGGGGAGCTGCCTCAACCTGGCCAGTTCCTAAAGTCAGAACCACCAGGAATGCACATCCCTGTCTTTGTTTAACTGTGCTGGTACTGAGCGCCTCGGTGTCCATACACCTGTCCCACACGGTGTGTGATGTCAGGAGGGTTGGGGTGGCACCCCCAGAGGTACCAGAGGAGACCTGCAGGTCATGTTCACTTCAGGAACAAACAGGAATCCCTTGGAAAATTGCTGATTCTGCATTAGCGCTCCATGCTCAGAGCGAACAGGGAAGATTTGCCTCATCTGGAGACCGTGGTTAATTTAGCAAAGGGCATTGTGTGAATAAGGCATCTCAAGTTTAGGTGTCAGCATTAATTAATGGTATTTGCAGCCCTGAACAACACATGGTTTTGACCTGAGAAAATGTGAAACAACCAGAAACCTTGCTCCTGGTATTTATCACTTTTGCTGGAGATGACCCATCTCTTGGCTATTGGGACAAACATCTGCTGTGGAACCCATTAGCCAGCAACGAGCATTTGTTCCTAATTAATACAAATTTGTTTCCTTCCCCAGTCCCAGCAGGTCCCAGGTCCCCTCTCCTGGCTGCTGGCACCAGCAGCAGCCCCCAGGCACACCTGCAGACCCTGAGAGCAGCCCTGGAGTCTGCAAACCCCAGCCCAGCAAGCCCTGCCGGAGCTCCTGGCGAGCTCCAGGGGTGGTGTTGACTTGCAGGCGCAGCTGGCTCGTTACCAGCACCCTCCTGCACTCCTTTTCCTTCCTGGGGGTCCTGGAGCTCCCCTTCCCACTGGGCTCTGTCAGAGTTTAGGAGTAACTGCATTCCCGACCCATGGACTGAGTGGGATGGACTCAGGGCACTCCAAAACCCCAAACCCCCAGCCCAGGGCCACCCCAGTGCTGCTCTGAGCAGGACGAGGCCCGGGACTGTGCACTGCCTTCATCTGGAAAGGGATGACATCACAGCAATCCCAGGCAATGAGCTGTCCCTTCAGGGTGTGAAGCTAAGGAATAAACCTTATTCTTTCAAGATCCAGAGCTTAAATTTCAAAGTGAGATGTGTGTGTAATCCCCTCAGGCTGCTTTGAAACCCCAGCCGGTGTTTGCAGAAGGAACTGGTCATTTTTCTCCTCCCGCTCTCAGCAAGGCAGAGCCTGGGGACTGGCTTTTTTAAAATGTTGATACCATGAAATTGCAGCCGGCCGGGATGGAGGGAGGCTGCAGTTAGTGCAGAAATATGTGCAGGGCTCTCTCTTCGCGGGCTCGCCCAGGGAGAGGCGGGGCTGGTCAGCGCCGGCTGCAGGAGGAAACACAATAATCATCACTCAGAACACGGGCGCAGGACAGGGGAGAGTCTGTCTTCTGTGTCAGCCCAGCTTTGTCCGTCTGCTCGGGATTGCCCTGGGAAATGGAGACATCCCAGGCCGGAGCTGGTCGGGGCAGACGGTGCAAAAGCGGTGCAAATGTGCGTGCAGACGACTTCTACCTGGTAAAGATCTGCCCCTTGATCTCCAAAGCCAAAGGAACAGAAGCTCCTGCGTTTGCAGTGGGGTGGTTGGAATGTTTAATTCGATTCTGTCGTCTGTCAGAACAGCAGGCGGAGGGGAGGAATGTACTGGTGTCATATGGAAACCACGGCTCGATGACGGACAAAATTAAATCCTTGCATTTGGACATAAACCATGGTAACACAAAATATGCAGCGAGTCAGGCTTGCTTTTCAGTGCTGAAAACACAAGGCCCCACTTGGCAGGCTGAGGAGGGGATATTAGTCAGATTTAGACATGGTTTTCTTTGTTTTATTGAAGGATAAATAATTATGTGCTGAGATACTCCAGGCTCATGTTCACACAGCTCTGTGTGAACCACAGCAGAGGATGCTGTGAGAATGGGAAGGACCGAAGGTCCTTTCGCCTACAAACTCTCTGGGAATTCTGGAAAAGTTTTGTGATTTGCTTCTAGAAAAGAACCCCAAAGTTTGCTCACAAAACACAGAATCACGGAGCTGTTTAAGGTGGAGAAAACCTCTGAATTATCGAGTCCAGCCCTTACCCAGCGCTGCCAAGCCCACCACCAGAATCTGACATGCTGATTGCCATAAATTAAACCTTCCAAGCATTTTCTTTCCTGACATTCCTGAGTTAATGTGGATTCAGGGTATCCGTGGCTCTCTGCAGGGTCAGCACTGTGTTCCTGCTTCAGCTGGGGACCCCTGGGAGCAGCTGCTGGGCCCCCCCCGCCCCTGGGCTCCCAGGCCCCTGCCAGTGGCCAGGTCTGGCTCACACAGGGATTTTGGGGGAAGTTTCGTTATGATCTGGGAGCATTTCTTACTTGATTGAAAGAAATGTCTGCACAGAACAACAGACAAAGAGAATTTGTCACAACCCTTTTCTTCCTCAGCTCAAGGATTCTGACAGGGATTTATTGAATACACCCAAATGTGCTGAACAGCTCACAGTGACACTCAGCAAATCCCTGTTCTGCCTCACACCTCGTGCTCCACCATCCCCCAGGGGTTGCTCCTGCTTTCTGTTTCAGGTGAAACCCCGCTGTGAAGCTGCCCACGCTGGGGGATCCGAGGTGTTCCAGCCCCATTCCACTGCTCCTCTGTTTATGCACCCTGTGCACCCCTCCCATGGCACAGGAGCTGCTCTGGTTCTGGTTTGGGTTTTGACCACCCCTTTTCCCCCTCCTCAGCATCCCCACCCCAGCTGCTGCTCCCAACATGATTTATGAGCTCCTGCACAGTGAAATCTGCATTTCTGGTGCCTGCCAACACTAATGGAGCGTGCAGAGATCTGACAATATTGACTGATCTTAGTCACTCATGTTTCTCTTTCACGATCAGCCTCCTCCGCTGCCAAAAGAATTTTAAAAGAGAAAAGTGGAAGGTGAAAGGCACAATTCACTGAAGAAGATCCGAGACAGCCTTTTTCTAGAAGAAAAGCTGCTCTGGTGCCTGCCCTCTGGATCTGAGCTCTGGTTTGCACTGCCCCCAGCCCGCTGCAGAGGCTGCCTCCCTTCCTGCACTGCCCTGCTGCACTCCCGGTGTAAAAGGGGACCTGTAAATCCCTGCTTGGAGAGGGCAGGGGGCAGCAGCGTCAGCCGGCAGGGTGAGGTTCCGTGGGATGGGATGAGCTCGGCAGCACGGGCACGACCTGGGGCTGGGTTTCACATCTCCCTGACGCTCTGCTCCAGGGTTTGCTCATTAGCAGGGCTCTGATTCTGTTATTGGAACTCCTGGTAAGTGCTGCCTTCGGCAAGGATCCAGCAAAGCACTTAGGCAAATTCATAAATTTATGTCCCATTGACTTCTGTGCGACTCTTTATGTGCTCCAAGTCGTGAGCGTCTTAAATGCATTTCCAGATTGGGCCCAGTGCTCAATCCTCATAAAGCCCAGGCTCTCAGGATCCAGGAGCTCAGGCTCCCATTTCCCCTCATTCCTCAGCAGTGCAGAATGCAACTGCAGAAAATGCTCTTAAAAACCAGAAAAGTTTCAGTTCTGAACTTCTAATAATTCTGGAGAGGAGTTGAGTTTTGACACATTAAAAGAAACAAAAAAAGCAAGGAAGTGATGGCTGTCAACTGAGTTCATGCCTTTGGGAGACCCTCCTCTGGCCAGCAAGTCAAAACTGCCTCCCACATCCCATTAAGGCAGATGAATTGAGTAGTTGGGAGCATCTCTGCATTAATCAATTCTTTTTCAGAAGTGCTAATTTCATTTCTTCCAGGCTCCAGGCACCCCGGAGTACAAGAACGTGCTGCTCTCACCCCTGTGTGATTCCCACTCTGCCCTTTCCTTCTGCAGCTGCAGCACAACACATCCTTTAACCCATCAAACATTCCAAACCCCAGAGTGACACCCTGCAGAAAGTGATTTACAGTCAGCTCGGCCCCCTCTTAATAGAAGTAGTAATTTCATCAAACTAAAAGCAGTGGTGATTTATTTTTAATTATAATTACTCTTTCAGTGCAGGAAATGGAGCTGTGAGTCGGGTTTGCATTTCCTTCCCTGTTTGTTGAGGCCCTGCACGTGAGCTGCCCACAGGGCAATCCCTGCCTGCATTTCTGGCAATCCTGCATTAAATATGCTCCAGGTTGTGTCTGTGCAATAAACAGGACTTGGTGCTTTTGCCCTCCCTGACACCAACCAGGAGCATCCAGCAGCACAGTTTAGAACACCCCAAACTTTTCTCCAACGTCCATCCTCGTGGCCTTTCCGAGCCTGAACTGCCTGGAGCTGCAAGGGGTGAGGATGCAATAAAATCCCAGGGAAACCTGCCTTCAGGAAGACCTGTGGACATAAAAATCCAAGGACTTTTGGTATTCTGGGGGGTTGGGGCTTCTTTGTCCTTTCCTCCAAGTCAAGCCTTGAGGAGCAGATGGACTCTGTTCCCGGAGAGCTGCGGCTGCAGGAACCCCCAGGCTGTGCCCACGGCTCAGCTCCCTCGGAGGAGCTCCACAAAGGGACAGCCCACCTGTGCCTGCCCTGCTGTCTGAGGGGAGACCCCATCCCATCCTCGAAGAGCTGAAACCACCCCGAGCCAGCCAGGGAATGAGGAGCTGCCAGGCTGCTGCCCTGCTGTCTGCCCTGCTGCAGAGACAGCTTATTCCCGAACTGGGGAGAAAAAACTGCAAAGCTTAAAGTCACAGATTTGCCTTTTGCTTAGGAAGTCGCAGGGGTGGGAGTGGATGTTCCAGAGGGAACTGCCAGAAGGGACTAGTCCAGATCTCACTGGGGTTTCCTGCTCTGGGTGAAGCCCTGCCCGGTCCAGGTCACCTCTTCCCACCTTCCTTGACCACGTATTTCATCAGCTGCCTGTGAAATATCAGCTGCAAAGCTCAGCCAGGGGATGAGGCCTGTGGGGTGGAGAGCGAAGCACTCAACTGCTGGATCTCACAGAGCACAGAGATTAAACACACGCTGACGTCTGGAAGTGCAATCCCCACGGGCCATGGAGAGCGTTCCCAAAGCTGAAAGGATGCTCAGCGAGCCCTGTTTTCATCACCTCGTCTCTCAGCACCCAGCCAACACACTCCACGGGCCCGTGGAGACAAGGTATTACAGAGATCATGCAGCCCAGGGAAGTACAAAAGTGATTGCAAATGTTCTAATCTCATTAATCTGCAGCTTCTCCCCAAAGATGTTCAAAGCTCAGGCCAGATCCTTGGCTGGCAAGTGAAGTAGGAAAGCACTTAAATAAGACCTTAAATTTAAGCTCATGTTTGAATTCTATTTACCACAAAGTTCATTTGAAGATAAATTCATGCTAAAACAATATTTCTAAGCAAAAAAGCTCTCACTTGAGCCAGAGCCTTTGCAATATAAACAGAGCTAATCTGTTCTAGATGAGGATTTTCTGCTTTGGGGCTTCTTTCCCACTCTCCTGAGCCCCTCTCAACCAGCAAAGGGAACAGAATTTGGGGCTTTAGTGCCTTGTCTCAGCGAACCAATCCTGCTTGGATTTTGCATTTTCAAGTAACTGCTAGAAAAGTCACAGTGAACCAATTTGTCACCAGGATGTAACACAAGCAAAACAAAAATTGCTGTAATAATTAACTGAAATCTGGTGCACTGGTTTACAGCCCCAAAAGACCTGTCCCCTTGATCCTTTTTTCTTTCTCTGCAATTACTTGGGAATTGCAAGCACTGCACCGGTTTAGGGTGTTTTGAGGATTAATACATCCAGGTAAAAATGAATGCATCCAGGTAAAAATGAATGTGTCCAGGTGAAAATGAATAAATCCAGGTAAAAATTAATAAATCCAGGCAAAAATGAATGCATCCAGGAAAATCAGACACATGCCTACCATGATTATTGCAGCATCTTCCTGGTAAACCCGTGGGATGTCATCACCTCCAGACACCCCAACTAAAGCTTTGCTGTTATCTAAGTTACCATCTCATCTGAGAGCCAGAATTTAAACACCCACGGAGTGACTCCGGGCATCACTCCCGGTGGGACGGGCGGCTTTGCACAGAGCCGGGAGCAGGGGGAGGCGGGCGCGGTGTGTGCGCAGCTGGAGCGGCCCCGGCACGGCCCCAGCACGGCCCCGGGGGTGAGGAAGCAGCCCCGGGCCCGTGCTGAGCAGCAGCCCCCGGGCGCGGCTGTGCCTGGAGATCCCGGGAGCCGCCGGGGCTCCGCATTAGCGCCGTGATTGCCCCTGACAGAGGCAACGGCAGCGCCGGAACGGGACGGCAGCACCGGGGCCCGGGGAGGCAGAGGGTAAGGAGACATTAATATGTGCAGTCAACTTCCATCTTGCACTCTGCGAGTGTGCTGGTATGAGTGGTTCTGACACCCTGAACATAAACCAGATGGCCCCTTTCTTACGCCATATCATGCAAAGAGAGATTTGAATTAATTCATGTAGAAATCATGACAATTCTGTTGCTGTTGGAACTCAGTATAGCGGACAGGGTGGCAGGAGATTATGCTGAATTTTTAACTTATAAAATACTAGTGACAGATGTCACTGCCTGTTCTCCTTTGTTGTTTCTCATCCTTCCTCCATCTCCTAGTGCCCTCCTGACCTTCTCCAGAGCTTTACCTCTGGACTGCACGACTTAAAAACTTATTTAAATACACTTTTGTGCAGAACTTTACACACCGTGTGCAAAGAAAGATCCACCGACCCCAGAAGTATGTGCCTGAAACACAAACACGCTGGGGAAAAGGGGATTTCATTTTTCAGTGAACTCCACCTAGAGCCCTTTTGAAATCCCATCCCCAATCAATATCGTTTTCCTGCCCGTGGGATCGATGCAGTGCAGGCAGCAGTACCTTCCTGGCGTTTGCATCCCGAGCAGGTGAGACCCCGCGGGAGGCAAGAATTCCATCGGGAAGGCTGCCGTGCCCAGGGCCCCGCCGGGCCGGCCCCGCCCGCCGGACACTCTCAGCGCCCGCTCAGGGCTGCCTTTGCCTGGACACTTGTCCAGCGAGGTGTGGCAGCAGGAGCAGGCGCTGCGACATCAGCATCCCCGGGGACGCGGGGACACCGCGCTGGCCTGGCCCTGGCCCCCTCTCTCGCAGGTTTCGGCCGGCCCCGCGCTGTCAGCCCCTCCGTGGTGTGGCCACCGCGTTTTTCAGCACTGAGCGCCGGCCCGGGCGGCCGGAGCAGCGCCGGGCGGGGCTGGGGCCCCTCCGGCCGCACAAAGGCACCGAGGCTGGCACGGCCGGCCCGTGCTGACGCTCCCTTTCAGCAGCGGGTGTCGGGCCCAAATCGCTGCCTCTTTGAGGACGCCCAGGGCTTTTCCCACCTCCTGCCGGGGCTGGCAGCGCTGCCGGGCTCTGCGGAGCCTCTCACAGGAGCAGCGCGCTCGCGTTTCCTCCGCACCCCCTCCCCTCTGGTTTCCTTCCACTGGGGAACTTTCTCCTCCGCCTTCCCCTCCATCCCCCTCCGAACCTGAATGAACACTTCTTTCAGTAATGGGTTTTTTCCACCTGGTTGAGTTGATGAAAGGTTTATGAGTTGACATTCAGTGCGAGGAGAACAAAGCGAGCGCGGGCTGTGCGTGCGCGGGGGCGGGGACGGGCGCGACAGAGCTGCTGAAAACTTTATTACAAACTGAGAGACGCTGGGAGCCATAAATCAGCCGGATGCTCCCTGCAAACCCCCGGGAAGCTGCCACGGCACTACAGAAGAGGCGACACGAGGATGGGCACCAGTGAGCCCCAGGGAGTTGCGCTGGGCTGCTGGGAGGAGGGAGAGGAAGGAGGAGGAGGAGGAGGAGGATGAAGGTTGCTGAGCACCCATCTCTCACTGGTCCCGCTTCCCTGTGCCAGACAGGGCGTCCAGACCCCCCACCTCAAATCCCAGAAAGGTCTGGGCTGGAAGGGACATTAAACCCCATCCAGTGCCACCCCTGCCACGGGCAGGGACTCCTTCCACAAGCCCAGGGTGCTCCAAGCCCCGTCCAGCCTGGCCTGGAAAGCTGAGTTACAAACGGAACAGCTCCAAAGGAGTTTCCAGAGGCAGGGACTGCTGTGTAGGGCCCAGCTCAGGGGGAAAATCAGCTTCAGGCAAGAAGCTGCCCCTCCGTGCTCTGTCCCGGTTCCACCCAGGCAGTTTAGGCTTCGCTCGGGTTCTGCCTCTCCCCAGGTGAGAGCGGCAGCTCCTGTTTACCAACACACAGCTGAGCAGCAGCTTGCTGCGAGTGTTTAAAAACACCGTACCCAAAACAAACAAACAAAAGGCTTTCAGCTGGTATTTGTTAGGAAACCAGCGTTAACAGGCTCACAGTTATGAAAAGCACCTTTAGCAACACGAGCGGAATGATTTTTACTTTGCATTACAGAGAAGGGGAGAAAGAGCAGAGCTGCCACCAGCTGAGCCTGCAAAACGAGCAGGAGGTGCATTGTCACAGGCTCCCGGGGAGGCTCTGCGGCTCACAGCCGGCACTGTCACCACCACATGACGGCCCCGAACCGGCCTGGCTGACCCCAGAACCCCTCACACCTTCAGCAGGTCGGGGCTGCCTCGAGGGGAGCGGGAGCGCCTTCCCCACACCACCCCGTCGCTCCACGGGGAGCGCGCAGCATCCTCCCGGTTTTATGCCACGTTTGGAAGCATTTTAGTTCCCGCAGTCCCTTCCAGCAGCAGCAGCCTCAGTTCTGCTCTAATTTCGGCGGTGTTAATTAGCAGTCTGCGCGGAGCTGAGCGGTTCCCGGGGCGGCAGGAGCACTCTCCCAGGCCGTGCCGGGATGCGGAGCACGGAGCGGGTCCCACCCGGCCCCCGGAGGTGACAGAACCGCGCTGCTCCCGGGGCCGCCTCTCCCCAGCAATCCCGTGCTGTGCACAAAGGCAAACACATTTCTATTTTAAACTCTGATCCGAGGCCACTGCCTGCCTTTTGGAGTGCGGATGTCCTGGAAATGTCACTGCAGAGCAGTGTGCTCAAGAGATTAGAGCCGTTCCAGCTCGCAAATGACAGAGGACAGTCACAGATGTTACTGTAGCCATGGGGTCACACACAGTTGCTCAGGCTTAACTTGTTGAATTGCATTAAAAAAAAAAAAAAACAGAGGAAAAAACTCTGAAAGACTCTGAGCAGCTGTGACTTTGCTCAGGTTTTATCCCAGCTAAATAAATCTTCTTCCCCCCATAACAACCTGTAGCCATTGTAGAGATGACTTTAAATAACTGAATTCCCAGGCTAAAATATGCTTAATATTTCCAGTCTTGTTGTGCACGGAGCAGTGGAAGAGTTAAGAGCTGCTGTGCAAGGAACTCCAGGATCAGCGTGGTGGGCGTGGGGCTCACAAGAGAACCTCTGCTCCAGCAGCCCTGGCAATTTTTCCAGAGCAGACTCACACCAAGGGATGCTGCCATTTTTATGAACCTCATTTGAGAGCTGCTGATTTGCAGACAGTGAGAACTGAACAGCTTTTACATTTTTACAAAACCAGGTGCTTTTAAGATGCGCCTTTAAAATCAAAATCCGTTTTAAATCACCACTCAGAGTCTTGGCTGGTGTCTAATTGTGCTTCTGGGCACTCGCTCTGAGAAGCAGCCTGAGCCCTGGCCTAGATCAGCAGGCAGTGACACGCATCCCTCACACTAATGGGCTGCTCCTGGCTGTGCTGGGGAGAGGCACAGGGAAGGGCTGGGCAAAAGTGCCGAGATGCACTGAAAAAAAACCAAAATAAAAATCAGGTGTGACTGCAGCTCCAGCCTGAATGCTCAGTGTTAATCATCTGCTCCTTTTCAGGGCTCTCGTCTGCTCTGCACTTCTGAGCAGTGCTGGTGCTCTGGAGAAAGCAAAGTACAGACGAGCTGGAATCTCCAATCAGCCCTGAATTTGAGGGGTTTGGGCAAATCCTGCCCAGGCAGGGGGAACCCAGCGTTGGTCAGAGTCTGCAGCTGCCTGAGGAAAGCCAGGCACGGGAGGAGACACAAATCACCTGGATATTGGAATTTTTCTAAGCAAAAGCTTGAATTGAGCACAAGAGCCAAGCACTGCTCTACCAAGACAAGTCCAGACCTAGAGCTGGGCCCTGGGCCTGTGCTGGTGGTGCTTTCATCCTGCCCTGGCTTGGCTTCCACGGATGACTTTGTTCTGTCAGATGTGGCTTCTAATTACAAGCCCTCCAAGTGCCATTAGTGGTTTAACTGAAGGGAAATTGAGCCATATAAATAGCACCACTTCACTATCCTCTGTTTATATTAAGCTGGATTTCCCTTTTGATATTTATTGAGGGAGACATGGATTTGTTTGAAGATTCAGCTGAACTTGTTAAGATTTTACTGGAGGAAGGAATTCAGCCACTGGAATTGCCACGGGCAGCATGGGGATAGCTTGGGAGGGAAGGAGAGGCAGGGCTGGGGCAGGACAGCTGCCACCACACAGGCACTGCAGGAGGGGCCAGGCTCAGAAATTCTGGAGATTCTGGGTGTGCAGAGCGATAAAAGGAAGGGAAATAATGCCTCACTGTTCCATGGGCACCTTTCATCCTGAGGGCTGGCAATGGACAGGCTGCAGAGCTCAGCACTGCACCCAAGACAGCACTGCACTGTCTTGAAGGGCTGAAATGTCATTTGGGTCTTAAGCTGGTTAAGAAATTACAATTTGGAGAATAGGGTCAAAGAAAAAACATTACTGAAAAACTGCACGAAAAAGCTGTAGTTGAAAAAGTCACTTTTTAGATATTCTTACAAGGAAAGTTGGTTTTTTTTTTTCCATCAAGAGGAAGTTATATTTTCGTTTGAAAATACAAGCAACTAGTTATAGTAAAAGGTGAGAGACATCTTTAATTAAACGATGAGAGGCACAAATTCTTTCCGTCGTAGGAAGCAGTTTTTGGTCAGCTGCGGGAACAGGGAGTGTCCTGTGAGAACTCAGATGAGATGAATTTATCAGCTGCAGCCTCGAGGATGAAAAGAGGGAAGCAAAGGGCACAAGGCACTGCACAAAATGTAAAGACAAGGAGAATATTGGGCAGTTGCCCAACAGAGAACGCCTCGGGCTGATCCAAGGCGGGATCAGTTCTCTGCAGTGACAAAATCCCAGGTCTTAAGAGCTTATCCAGATGGGAAACCCAGAGCCAAGTGCCTGATCCCCAGCACCTCTCTGGGAAACACCGAGGGCTGAGCGGTGCTGTGCAGACTGGAAGTGCAGCTGTGGGGAGCTGGAATCGCTTCCCACCAGCGCAGGGATCAGGGCTGGGTGCCTCAGACCCTGCTGGCTCCCGGAGCAGCTCGCGGTGCAACAAGTCAAGAAGTGCTGAGTGAGGAACTGCCAGGGTTTCTTGGCACTTGCCTCGAGTCCCAGAGCACTTGGGAGGGTGTGAGGGAAGAGCCTCCTGCCCTCAGCCTTGCCCTCAGCCCAGGCACTGCTCTGTCCCACAGGGACGGAATTTGGAGATACCTGGGCAGGGTGCCAGCTCAGAGGATGTGGATTCAGGAGAGGGACTGAGCTCCTCGGGGTTGGTTCAGGCTCTCTCTGGTTCAGGGAATCCTTTCTCTGTGGGGACAGTGTTGGCACAGCAGCCCATCCTCCAGGCAGCACTGGGTGGCAAGAAGCACAAAAAGGGGCTGAAAGGAGTCCCTGCTGTTTGTTGTCCACTTTCACTGGTAATTGGCTCGGCCGCCTCCACAATACATAATAAAAAGCAAGACTTGACTATTTCTAATCCTCACGAGCAGGGCGAGGTTGCAACACGAGCTGGGGAAGCGAAAGCTGCAGTTTAATAGAAAGCAGCAGCCAGGGACGAGCATCCATCCCCACCTAACGATGCCTGGAGAGCCCCCGCCCAGCCCAGCTCTGCCTGGCCCGCAGGCACCGCGGCTCCATCGCTCCCCTCCCTCCCGGGCCACCCCCCGCTCACGCAGAAAGCTGCAATTACTCACGTCTGACAGCTCAGCCCCACAAAGCCTGTGAAGTTCAAAGCGCTCCCCACCTGGCATTTCTCTTTTACAAGCACGCAACTACAAAGTGTAACTTTGGGAATGTTCGAACCTTTCTTTCCCACACGCCCAAGAGTTCCCGTGCTTGCCCCCCTCCTGCCCCAGCTTTCATTTCACCAGGTAGAGCTAATTCAGATGAGGGGCATGAGACAGGAAGGAGCTGTTCAGGACTGGTGCTCAGTTGAGTTTAAAAGAAGCCACACGGAACAAATTGGATCCCTGGGAGATTCTCAGTGCCCAAAACACCTCACAGAACCCAAAGTTTGTTTGCCAGGGACTGGACTGATGGAGAGCCACTGGAAGCAGCCCAGGCTCCATTTGCAGAGATTCTGGGAGCTCCTGGCTCTGCAGGGTTAGAGATGTGAGCCTGGGGATTGTAACCTGGGAGGTTTGTTCTGCTGGGAACCAGCTGCTGCTTTGCTGCATTTCACAGCTCTTCAAGTAAATAAATGAAGGGCCTCCACTTTCTTTGCACGCTGCAGTGTGTATACATGAGTGTTATTTCCCCTATCAGATTCCTATACAAAAACTGCTGTCAGGCTATTAATAATCTGCAAAAACACCTTGAAACTTGACTCAATGAGGGCACATTGCAAATGGGCTCTAATGGCTTTTATTCCTCATCTCTGTCACCTCAGATCTAATCTGCCATTTTCTCATTTTTTATCCTCTCTGGGCCCCTCAAAAATCACCCAGCAGCTCTTCTCTCAGTGCAGAGAAGCTGTGAGGGGTCAGCAGGGTTTGTGGGCAGGGACAGGTCAGGGTGTCGGGCAGAGTGGAACTGATGCTGGATCCTGATTTTTTCCTTTGTTTTGGGGCCACCTCAGCATTTTTAGTGAAAACGACCAATTCTCTGCAGCCTCTGTCCCCGTGTTTGAGCTCACACCCCTTGTGCTGAGTTTGGTGTGGAACAGGAGTCAGAGGCTGCTGAGATCCTTCTCCTCTGGAAAAAGGAGAGGAGCAAAGGGAGAGAGTGCAGAGCCTCACACAGCACTTGTGACCTGGTCAGACATTTGAATGCTCACATACTCCAGAGTTCCTAACTAGATATCACTACAATTTAAATTAGATGGTGTTCCTAGGTATCTAGTTTCCTTTAAAACAATGATCTCAGGAAGCCAGGGGGACAGGCAGGAGGCAGCTCCTGACAGAAGTTGGTCAGTGTGTGATTCTCAGAGAGAAGCCACAAGCCCCTTTTCCCCTCAGCCACCTTGGCATCACAATCTGTTTAGGAGTTCCTTCTTTTCTGTTTTATTTGGTTATGCAAACATTAATTTAAGGAATATTTCTCAACCCTCCTGTGGGAATCCAGTCCAATTTCCAGAGACAAAGCACGTGCAGAAATGACTAACATTTCTCTTTGAGGAGGGGAGGAGATTTAAGGCTTTTGACTCAAGGTTTTTCCCCCCCTCTTTCTTCTCCTTTCTTCTAAGTATCTCTTTATTCATCACTTTAATTACCTAATCGTAAATTTCTTTAGGGGGTTACTTAGAAGGAAAATTAGCATCAAAGCTTGGCAGTAAATTCAGGGGCTTTTGGAGCAGGTCCAAGCTGTTTCACCTGTGATTAATTAGATGATTTTTTTTTTCTTTAAGTGCCAGAGGGCTGCAGAGGTCTTTAAGCAGTTACATGACTGCTGGCAGCTCAGGAATTATGATTGATGCTCTAGGCTGGCATTTAGGACTTCTGCTTCTCTTTGGTGCTTGCCTGGAGAAGGGAGAACACCAGAGCAGCTCCAGAGCTGGAACAAAGGCTCGGGGCCGGCCAGAGCAGTCTGAGCTCTCCCACAGGAGGGAAGGCACTGGAACCATTTCACTGCTGGTGTTCCACCGGATTCAGAGGAGGGGAAGGGAGCTCCTCCTACTCAGATGATGCCCTACAGAGCCACAACAGCAAGTTACAGCAGCCTTCTTCTCCTTAAAGCTTTCTTTAAGCGATGGGCTGAGTCAAGGACGAAAATGGGAGGAAAATAGGACTGAAGCTTTGACCCCCAACCCTGAAACCTGCGTAAAAAGACTTTAAAATACATTTATTTTTCACAAAAAACCTAACATTCCTTTCTCCTGGCCCCAAAGGGCAAAGAATGAGTCTCACTGGGTTTTGTTTTCTTTCAGCAGAAAACCAAACAGAGAGCCAAATTCCAGACTGATCTGGCTCCTCCTTCTGGCTGGAAACAAAAATCCTGTTGTGCTACCAAAGGAGAAAAACCCCCCAAAGCAAGCCCAGCCGTCGAGGCCCGAGTGCTCCGTGGCAGCGGCCGCAGAAGTCAGGGCCAGCGGGCAGCCCCAGCGGCGCTGGGACACAGGAGCTGGGAAGCTGGCGGGGAGGGAGAGCCCGGGGCCGTGCAGCCCTTCTCTGCTGTCGGGGCCAGCGAGACGCCTCCTCCCTGCCTGTGCTGGCCGGTCCTGCCCAGCCGGCAGCCAGGGCCCCCTGCCCACAGCTGCCGGCGGAGGAAGTGGCGGGGACACTGCCAGTCCCCGACAGCGGCCACCGGAGGGGCACTGGGGACGGGGCTGGGACTGATGGCACTCGGGGGAGAGCGGGAAGGAGATGGATGGAAAGCAGCAGAGCCCTTCCCTCGGCAGGAGCCCCCTGCCACTTCTGACTGAGACCTCCCTGTTCGGGCCCTCATTTGACCCATCCCGTGTTTGGG
Organism: Notiomystis cincta; assembly: GCA_013398075.1. Lineage (NCBI taxonomy): Eukaryota > Metazoa > Chordata > Aves > Passeriformes > Notiomystidae > Notiomystis > Notiomystis cincta. The sequence goes on along the minus strand of VZRX01021025.1, from coordinate 14,364 downwards.
GTCGTCTCAGCAGAGAAAAAGCATCTTTCACACACGGACTGCAGCGCCCGAGCTCAGAGCGACCGGGACCGTTCCTGCCCTGGCACAAGTGTCAGGCAACACTCGGGGCTGAACCCTGAACCTGCTGCCCCCAGCCAGGTGAGCCCCGCGGAAGGGAGCAGAGCAGCAGCCCCAGGGCACAGACTCTGCACCTTTCGGGATTCGTGGCCCAAACAATGCACACGATGCTGAAGATTCCCAGTGGCAGCTCCAGGGAGCGTTTGCAGGCACCCACACACAGCCTCTCTCCCACACCTTTGCTTTTCACAGCTTGTGACAACAGAGATTATTCCTGGCTGGAAGAATGTGGCATTGTTGACATTAAAAAAAGGCAAAACAGGCCTTTGCTTTGCTTGAACAGCACAGGCTCTCTTGATCAGCTGTCTGAGGTGCCTCAGCTGTACAAAGCATTTAAACCTGTCTAACATCAAAAAGTAAGGTAAGACAAGTCACTTTGATGCTCCAGAGCACATGCCTAACATGATTATTGCAGCATCTTCCTGGTGATAATAGAATTATGCAAAGGAGGCCTTGACCCATTAATGCTTTTACCTTTCTTAGGATTTCTGTGCCTGTTCCCTCCTTGCCGAGCAGCAGAACTGCTGGCTCAGGCAGAGCAGCTGAACAAAGGCTGGGAGGGAGAGAAGTCACCTGTGAACAGGTTTTGGTGTTTCTTGCAGTTTTCTTAGTGCAAAATGCCTTGGCACTGCACAAAATCTGCTTAATATCAGAACACAGAGGCCCAGGCACGTGTGGTTATTTAAAGCAAGCAAACAATAAAGAAGAAAAAGGGATGTCACCTCCTCTGTGCCCTGCTCGGACAGAATTACAGCTGAAAACAAGAGAAGGTTCAGATGGTAACAATATAGAAACCCTGCAGGATCTCAGTGTGAGGATGCTGTGTAGTCAGGGGCTGCAAACCCTGCCCAGGCTCATCCTGCTGACTTCAGCTCTCCTGTGTGTTTACAGTAACCCGTGCTAAGGCCTGGCCTGAAACCCTGCTGCTGCAGCTTGGTTGGCCAGAGGGCAAACAGAGCCCAGTGCTCAAATCTTTATCTAAGTTTGCATATCCAGCGGGTGTTTTTAGAACAAAAAACTCCTACCAGGAGCTCAGCTGACTGCCTTGGCTGCGGCTCAGGTCTGCAAAGGGCTGGCAGGGGGAAAGCTGAACACTTCCTCTGTGTTCTGTTTGCTCCAAGCATGGTTCACTGAGTCCTACTTGCAATCTGTCCTGAGCTGCAAATGCATGATGAGTTTGTTCCAGGGAGGATGAGTCCAACACATTAACGCTCAGACCTGGATCCAACCCCCAAACTTCCCCAGCACAGACACGGTTCCATCTGGAGCTTTGGTCCAAGGTTCTTCTCCTGCCTCCCACCCGTGTTGTTGAGGGGAGCTGCTGAGTGCCCTCGCTGTTTAAGGGGATGCTGCTCCCTGCCCCTGGCTGTGCTGGGATGAACTCCTCGCCCAGCTGTGCAGAGCTGGCACCAGAGCCAGGGCTTTGGCTCTGCCACCCCCTGCTCTGTTCTTTTTCCTCAAGAGGGAGAGTGTGAGCCCAGCTCTGCCCATTCCCCTGGGCAGGAAAGCTCCTGGAACATCCCCTTGGAACAAAGCCTTTCTTCCCCATTTTCCTGTCTAAGCCAGAAGAAAGGACCAGGACCTTATCCCTGGGCTTCAGGAATCTGTTAATTGGCTCCCCAGTAAAATTACAGCGCCTCTGCTGCCTGATAATGATTGTAAATGACAGGGACTATCAGGTTTACCTTGTGATGTCCCTGGGGAGCTTGCAGTTAGTTTAGTCTGAACTCTGCGTCAGCTGTTTGGGTTCCTTTCTTCTCGGCATGTGGTATCTGGACTCAAGCTGCAGCCTTTCAAACCTAATTAGTGTTAGGGGAAAGAGAGAGAGAAAAAACACCAAACACCATCACTCTCTTCCCTCAGCTGACTGTAATGTACAGGCAGGGCCTGATTTATGGGACAAGTTCAGGGGGATTTTTTTTTTTTTTTGTTTCTTTTCATCCTTATCAATGCAGTGTCTTCAGCTCAAGCTGCAAAATGTCTGAATTTCGGTGTGCTGGAGTCTCTGAGCTCTGGGAAGTTCTGCAGAGAATATTGAGGCTCAATGGAGTCGCCGTGTTTGGGTCTGTTCTGTGCAGACTCAGCAGAAACTCCGCTTTTTGCCCTTTTCCTCACAGAGAGTGTTTTACTCTCCAAAATGTTTGTTGTTGAAATTTAACAACACTGTTCTGAGTAACTACTCATGTTAATGTTCAGCCTTTCAAACTGCCTCCCCTAAGAAATAAGAGCACGATTTATTCATGACTTGCAGGGCACTTCCCACTCTCTCCATGCTGGTGCCAAGGTGAGTCTCACCTGTTCTCTGCCTGGTTCCTGACTTCCACCCCACACCAGGCAGTCCAGCTGTGGCTGCCTGGGACAATCCAGAACAGCAGATCCATGGGAGGCACCTCCAAAGCATGCACAGACCTGGAAAAGCAGCAGCAATTGAGATGCTTTGGTTTCAATGACTGAGTGCACGTGCAGAATTCTCTGGAATGGTTTCATTTTGCTTGGGAATGGGATACACATATTTCAAATAGAGCTAATTAGTCTCTGGAACAGCTGCTGAAAGATGGGATGAATATTTTGATTGCTCAGAATCTTGAATCAAAGACTAAATGTCTCTCTAGGAGAGCTGAAGCTGCACAGTCACTGAAATCTTGACATGGGAAGAATCATTGGGTAGAGCAGGTGAGAGGAGAAGGTTCCCTCTGCCTGGAAAGTTTCTGAAATCCCACCAGAACTCTTCCATCTGTCCCTGTAGTTGCCATATTCTGAAAACATCTCTCTATGCCCTTATTTCAGACAGTATTTTTTGGAAAAACCCTACTATGGTTCAAATTCAGATCTAGGGCCAAAAAGGCCTGGACTGCCTCTCTTTCTCTCTCTCTTTCTCTCTTCCCCCCTCTCAATCTCTTTGTATTTTTACTCCAAAATTGTTTCCTCTGCCTGCAGTGCATCAAGGAACTTCTTTCCCACCCTTCCTCTGAAAGCTTGTTCCCTCCAGGGAGTCACTCTGTGGAATCTGTCACCTGCATTTGCCTGAGCAAAGGGCCCAGATGAGCTGGGGGAAGAATGGTGTCAGTAAATCCACGCTGATCCCAAATCCTCTTACCAACATCTGACCACATTGTTGGGCACAGGCCTATAATGCTGTTAGAGTAATTCCCAGTCTTTTAAAGTCAGGAGCTATAGTCCAGGCTGATCCAAGAGTGATACAGCTGCGGGGGAATCTGCACTTTACATATTTAACAGAAGCGTGCTGAGCTCTTTAACATATCATTGCTGTACTTTTTGACATCAAAAGGATTGCATTTCCATACTTGGATGAATTAATAGGATTTGCATGTCACCCTCATTCTGTACTTTCTTTGCTGAGTTACACTGCAGGAATTTGAAAGGTGGAGAAGCTGTGGAGGTGAGCTCGTGTGTGTGTGAGTCCTCGGGAAGAACACACGGCTCTGGGATGGGTTTGAAGCTGACTTTAAAGGAGCAGCATTTCTGTGACATGCCCAGGAGATGTTTCCTTCTTCCCCAGCTGATGTTTGGCTGCAGCTCCAGCCAGCAGCATTCCTGGGAATGCCTCTGCACACAACAGCCAGGCCAAAATCCTGCTGGAGAGGATGGTGGAGCCATCACTGAGCAGCTGCCCAGTCCCACTGACCCTCTGCTGCTACTGAGTTCTTAAAGCTGGGAGAAGCCCATGGCTGGATCAGGAGGGAGTTCAGGGCTCATTTGAGTGTACCTGGGCCATGAGATCATGCTCACTGAAATGTTCTGTGCCCATGGAGACACCAGGAGCTGTTGAAGCAATTGGGCAGTTCTGCTCCAGCCTCCGGGGGGGAACATTTCACTCACAGCTCACCTTGTGCTGCCCAAATTCCTCTGCTGGTCTGATCCAGCAGTGCAGTGTCCTGAGAAATTCCCAAAGACAGCCAGGGGAGGGGATTCTGGGCTGCTGGGGGCTCCCTCCCTGTCCTCCCCTCCAATGCACACACCTTGTCCCTGACACTGGGACTGGAAGCAATACTGGATTTCTGCCCGTGTTCCCCGGATTTCTGCCCATTTTCCCTGGATTTCAGGACTGGCTGGACCCAACCCATCACACCTCTGTCCTCTGCAGCAGAGCTGAGCACTGCCCATTCCTGGACAGACTCAGGATCCTGTGCCCAAGTCAAATTTTATCCTTTCAGACAGGCCCTGCTATGTCTGGTGTTCCTTTTGCCCTGACAGTGGCAGTCATTAATTACCCCTGGCTGATTGACATATCAGTGAGCAGCAGCAGTGTAATACTTCCCTAACGCTGCAGCCTTCCCGAGAAGCGTGACTGGACCTGACACACTTTTCCTGGACAGCTTTTCCCTTGTTTTGTGTTTATCCACGTGCTCTGAAAGTGCCCCCGCAGCACTCTGCTCTCGGCCCCAGCTGGGGGCAGGGGCAGGGTGGGGAAGGGGAAAGGGAAGGGGAGGAACAGGGTCTCACAAAGGAGGGGCTGAGCTGCTCCTCCACCGCCAGAGTCCCAGCTGAGCTCCAGCAGAGCTGTGTGTGACAGCAGCAGTCAGTCCTGAAATGGTGGTGGCACCAGGGTGGCACTGCCACGTGCCCTCTGATCCGGCAGTTTTGGTTTAAGATCTCAGATCAGAGCTCATGTGCCCATTTTGAAAAAGAAAAGGAAAACCTCTTCTCTGCCCCTCATTTTCCTGACTTAACGGAAATGCAATTGCTGCTTCTCTTAGCTCAGACTGGGGTCTCAGAGTCCCTCCCACAGCTGGCCTGCTGTGACAGGGACCTTCACTGGCTGCTCCCTTGCTCTCCCTGGCTGAGAGAGCCTTGCAGAATTCCCCCTGCCTCGAAGGTGATTCCTCCTCAAGTTTCTGCCCCGTTTTCAGGGAACTGGGGAAGTTCCTGCAGGCAGCAGGGCCGTGCAGTGCTGCTGGATGTGCTGGCTGAGTCCTGGCTGAGGAATGACAGCAGAGCTGCAGGAGAACGAGAGGGATTGAGAGTGGGAGCCCATAACTTCCCATTAAAAAATAGAGAGCGAGCACAAGTAACTCCCTGAGTGATGACAGATTTCTGCTGTGTCCCCTTGGGTCAGGAAGCATTTGAGTGCATCATTTTTAAAGATGACTGAAAGTGGCCAGGATCACAACGCCATCAGCGTGTGCTGCTGCCTCGCGGTGCCGGTGCCATCCCTCAGCCCTGCATTCCCAGCACAGATATTTCACCCACCCGGCTCTGAGCCTGGCCCTGCCCCTGGCATTCATCACCAGGGCTCTGAGGGACCTGCAGGGCTGCAACCACAGCAAAGGGGCCACCCTAGTGCTCCCCACCGTCCTCTCCATAATATCTGCAGCATTATTATTTCTTCACAGACCATGTTCTCTTCTCTCCCGGCTCCCTGACTCCTCATGGCGAGGGTTTCTTGGATTCTGATCCATTGTTTCTGAGAAATCACCATTTATGACCTGCCTCTGAGCCCAGTGATCATCTCACAAGCTCAGAAAATGCCTGACATGTGGAGCTGTGCTCAGCTCAGCAGGGCCTGTGCTGAGCTTGGCAATTAATGGTGCTGCATGAGCCTGATTAATTGTGAGACTCCTCCCAGCCTCTATGGGGAGGGACTGCAGTGAAGGTATCAAGGGTCCACGAGTCTCCTCTGGCCAGGCTGGAGCAGCAGCAGCAGCAGAGCCCTGTCCTGTGGCTGAGGATATGTGTGTCAGACCCTGCTCATCCCTTGGGCTGGGAAATGGGAGATTGCCCGGCCCAGGCAAAGCTTTGCCCCTCTCAGCTTGTTCCGAGGAGTGGGCACAGCACTGAGCATTTGTCCCGGTCACAGTCTGCCAGAGGCATTTATGGGACGCTGGTTCGATCACAGGAACGTTCCAGCTGGTTTTGTTTAGCTGTTTGCTGCTTCCAGGTTCGAAATTCCTGGGGTTACTTTGCTTCCCAGCCCATCCCTGTAAATCTGAACATATTTCCGTGCTGCTCAGGACTGCAGCAGGGCAGGCATCCATGTTCTCAGGACTGGGCTCAATTTGTTATTTTGTCAGGGATCTGACATGACTGAAACCTGAGCCGTGTCCACAGATCACAGATGTTTTCCCTCCGCTGACACGCCACATCCCGGAGCGAGCTCACAGGGCTGCAATCCCTGCCTGGAGGTGTCAGCTCCACTGCAGAGACCTGCTCAGAGGGGCTGAGAGCTCCTGTCCACTGGTGGGATGCAGGCTGGGCACTCAGCCTCTCTGTGTGCTTCCAAAAATCCCCAGAGGGAGCAGAGCACGGCCCGAGGGCAGCTGGGCTCTCACCTGAGCTGCCTTTGGTGGTGCCTTCTGCTCCTCTGCAAATGGGGAAACCAGGCCAGGACCCCTCTGATTTATCTCCCTGAGGGAACTGGGGAAGGCTGGGGAAGGTGCAGCCATGGGACCAAACCCAGGTCTCCCAGGATCCAGCCCAGCACGAAAAACTCGAGGATATCAGTGTTCTCCTGAAGAGGTGCTCTGGAGTTTTGCTGCACACTGAGACCTTGGGAACACTCTGTCACCTTTATTCTCCTGATAAACCATCCTGACTCCTTCAAAGCCACTGAATTAACACCTGAGTCAAACCTTTTAATGTCCCTTGGACAGGCAGTGCTTGTTGCTGTGTGCCCCTGAATCCTGATAGGGCCTGGGCTGGATAAAAAATGCAGCAGGCACGCGGCCTCTGTGGGATTGTTCTGAGGAGCTTGCTCGGCTCTGCAGTGCTGGGGAGCCTTTTTTGCCAGGCTGGGACTGGCTCCCCAAAAGCTCTGGCTCTGAAAAGAGCAGCTGTGCACACAGCCCAGAGCAGCAGAGAGGGGAGAGGAAGAAGGCAGGACCCAAGCACAGTGGTTCCACCTGACAAAATCCTGCAGGAAATCTCTTACCTTGGCCTGGGAATGCCATTGTCATGCAAAAACCCCAAAGCCCAGCCTATATTTAGAAAGTCTCTTGTCACCCAGAGCTTCAAGGATTAAAAAAGAAAAGCTCTCCTGGGAGCTGCTTATGGACACCACCACTAAAATATAATTCCTCTGGGTTCAGGGGTTGGGCACGAACCCCCCTGACCCATTTTCTCCCAAGGCTTTTGAGGGAGGGGATTGTTCCTCTTTCCTCACGAGGGCTGGACATGTGGAGATGGGACAGGAGCTGCAAGAATTAAGATCAACCCATAATTTTTTAAAAGCTGGCAACCAAAAAGACTTAAAAGAGAAATCCCAAAGTTCCTGGGAGCACGTGTCCTGTTTCCTCCTGCCTCTCACCAGCGAGGTGATTTAGCAGGTTCCAATGTGAAGTCTGATTTTTGGGATTTGATCACATCCAATCCTGTCTCTCTTACCATTAAGTCTAAATTTTGCCTTTCCTACCTGGCACAGCCTTTGGGGCCTGAGTGTCAATGCTCCCACATTGCACAGGGTGGGAATAAAGTTGAAGATGGAATCTGAACTCTGCCCAAGAGTTGGCCAGAAATGGAATTTCTTTCCAATTCAGGTGCTGTAGAACGGATCCTCTCTGCTCAGAGGAGCACGGGGGCGATGGAGATCAGAGCCCCTGGCAGGTCCTGGAGGGGCTGCAGCTCCAACCCAGCACCTCTGAGGGCAGACAAAAGACTGCCAAGAACCCTCGTGAGCACTGTCAGGCATCAAATCCCTCCAAACAGCAGCACGAGTCCTTCCCAAGCTGAGCAAGACAGCTGTGGCTGCGAGCTGGGGGCAGCAGTGAGTTCCTGGGATGAATCACTGTGTTGTTGTGCCTTCCCTGGCCGGCACTGGCGGATTTGGGTGTCTGATCATTGCCTGGATACCTTTTCCTTGTGTCAATATTTTTGCTGTGGAACAGTACACAGCCTTCTACCTGAAATTTTACAAACTGGCAGGGTACTATTACAAAAGATTACTTAATTGCAGATTACTACTGTACATTTGAATCTCAGTATCTTATTAAGCTGTCAGCTTTAATTACCATTATATGTTTAGATTGTGCCACAGATTATTTAGTTCGGTACCTAGGTTTGCCAACCTGTTTGCTTTGTGACATGACAGGGTGGTAATTACAGCATTACTGGAAAACCTAAATTTTTCCATGGGAAAGATGAGAAGTCTTTGGCAGCAGCAGTGACCCCAGAACTGCTCGTTCCTGCAGGGTAAGCAGCGTTTGCTCCGTGTGGGTCGAGTTCTCTCAGACCTGTCTGGTTCCCCAGCCCGGGGAAAGGGGATATGCACAACAGCCAGGGTTTGTGGGGTGTGAAATGCTCACAGGGGAACCCAAACCCACCTGAACTCTGGTGGGTTTGGGCTTTGTTGTAGCCCCCAGGACACTCCCCAGACACCTGGAGTGTCCTGGGGCCCTCTGTCCCAAAGGCTGTTTTCCATCACAGTCAGGATGTAAAATGCCCAGGTTTTGTCTCTCCAGGCTGGGCATAAGAGAGGGTTTGGATGGGCAGGGTTGGTCACTGGATGTCCAGCCAAGTGCCCTGCTGGCCCATCAGCAGTGGCCAGCTCAGCTGGGGAGGGAGGCGATGCTCTCTGACAGATTTAATGGCTGAGGAAGCGAAGCCTCTGTCTCAGCCTTACCTTGCACATCCCTTTTGTTCCCCGAGGCTGAGATCCTGTAACCAACACTGCTTTCCTGTCTGCAGCGAGCTCCGTGAATCTGAGCAAGGGCCTTGTCTGTGCAGCCAAAGGCTGATTGGACTGGAGCTGCACTCAGCTCCCGGAGGGACAAGTCCCCATCGCTGAGCCTGAGACGCAAAGGGAAACACCCAAGGCGACAAACCAGGCTGGGCTTGCCCACACAGCCTTGTACCCTCTGGAGTGGGCCGGTGCCGTGGGAGCAGCTGGAGGGAGCCCTGCACTCCGTGTGAGCCCATCTGCCAGAAGGGGCTGATCACACCTACAGGCAATAGCGGGAACGATTCGCTTTTGGGTGTGGCTGCTGCTGAACGGATTTACACCGGTGAGGTCCCTTTTCCTGAGGCCCCCCTCCCGTGCCCATCTCCCTGAAGGAAACGAGGGAAAAGATCTGAGGGAAAGATCTGCCTGTGGGTTGAGATCTGCCCGGGTGTGCAGGTGGAGGGGGATGTGACAAGGGTACACCTGCTGAGCTGCCCAACCAGCCGTGCCTCAGTTTCCCCAGCTGGTCCCTGGGAGAGCCCTGAGGTGCTGCTGGAAGGACTCAGAGCCTGCCAGAGCTGCCACCTCTGAGAGGAATGGAGCAGGAACTCAGCTGGGGAGGGGTGGAGGGACAGATCCTCCTGTTTGGCACTCCAGGCACTCCAGCTCTGAGGGAGGGAACAAAACCCCCTGGAGCCGGAGAGCCGTGGAAGGGCTGAAATCTCCTCCTGCCCCGAGTCTCTTTTCCACACCCAGTAGAAAGATGCAGGGTAGGAGTAAGGTACAGCATCTGTATCTGTCACTGCAGATGGGGAGACATAAATTACGGGTATAAAAATCCATACTATTTACTTCCTCTCTGGATACAATCAGAAGAGCTCAATACATCTTTATATTTATGTAGCAATAAATACATTAGATAAAAGTAATCTATTCAAGTCACAATTACCTCTTACTCAAATATACCTTGTGACGAATTTGTCTCCTGTTCTGATGGTATATGCTGTGTATTGATATTATTTTGTCTGGTTATTATTTAAAAAACCCTGTCTCTGCCTCACTCTAATCTTTTCCTTGGCACAGCCATTGTTTTAAAAGCCTAGAATGATAATAAAGTATAGGGAAAACACTTAGGAGAGCCATCCATTTCTCAGCCCATCCTCAGTTAATTAATACTCTACATTCTCCAGAGGAGAAATCTCAGCTCCTTCGCCAAATTAAGGAAGGAAGGGATGCCATAAATATTCTACTGGCCTGGAGTTGGTTTTGCTTCCATTGCAGTTCTGAGCTCCAGCTCTGTTTGCCTGGAGCTGAGCACCCTCTCTCCCCTGCCTTGAGGAAAAGGGATTATTTTTCTTTTTTTGGAGGGGCCTCCCCTCACTGCTGCTTGGACAAAAAACCTGGCAGCCCCTGGGACCACTGAACCTCCAGCCAAGGGCTCCTTCCTGCAGACCTTGGGTTTCACCTGGGATTTGCAGGAGGAGCTGCCTGCTCCTCAGAGCAGTGCTGGCCACCACTCCAGCCCCTCTGCTCCTTGGTCCCTGCAAGGCCCAACTGAAGCCAGAATTCTGCTAACCCAGCCACTGGGGCTATCTGTGATTTTCCTCTTCAGTCAGGAAGATTTAACCCCCTCCTTTTCTGTGTAACCTCTGTGGGTTGAGGAGGGTGAGACTTCATATAAAAAGAAGCATCTCCCCTTTAAGTATTTGGATTCCACGTGTGCCCTACAGCAGAGAAATTTCACCCCTGTTGGCTTCAAACATCAGGAACGGAGAAGAAGGCAGCAGCAGCAGTTTAATTCCAGGAGCTCAGTAACAACTTTGGCCTGGTGGTTTTTTCCTGGCTAATTCCCTACCATGTTCCCTCCTTGGCAGTTTTATTTCCCAAAGAGAAAGCAGGGACTTTGTCAGGGAGAAGTTTCCTGATGAGAGATTAGAATCATAACCAAATTAAATGATTGTCTCTGACTAATTAGATTAGTTTAAATTGAATAATGAAACCTTTAGCTGTATTTAATGTAACATGCCTGAAGTCCAACGATTAGTCTGCTGAATGAAGCTAAACAATTAAAAACACAATCTATTTTATAGCTTATTTTATAGGAACAATTGGAAAAACTATTACTGCTGAAATCTGCAGAGGAAATGCACAATTATGAGCCCAAGAGGAGCAGCCAGAGCAGGGAATGTGCAGCAGGGCCAGGTGAGGCACCAGGGAGGACTTGGGCCTTCCTCCCAACCAACACTGACCAGGTCTGGCATTTATCACTTCACTACTGAGGTCAAGGGGGAAAAAACCTTAACTCCCAAACATCTTGGTCACATTGGATCAATGTTAAAATAAAAAAAGAAAACCATAAATATTTAATGCCTCATGTGAAAATCAGAGGGTCATTTTGTGACATGTGTTTTAATGCCCTGTGCTTTGCATGGCCAGCAAGGAGGAACTCTGTAATGTACATCCATCCTTTATCCATCCTTTATCCATCCTTTATCCATCCATCCATCCATCCATCCATCCATCCATCCATCCATCCATCCATCCATCCATCCATCCATCCATCCATCCATCCATCCATCCATCCATCCATCCATCCACCCATCCATCCACCCATCCTGGCTTTCACAGCACAGGGAAGTGCTGCAGTGTTATGACAAAGCCCCTGGGAGTGTGTTTGCACCTCGAAGCACCCAAACAACTTTGAAAACGAAGCTTTTGAACACCCAGAGCACAGCCTGGGACTTTGGCAAGCGCCCAACTCACTCCCAGAATCGCATCTCAGGCTCCCAGGCCCCTGAGGCCCTGCTGGAACTAGACTGTGGTTGAACAGGAAGATGCTGCAGGAACACCAAGTGCAAAAGCCCCAGTTTCCTTCATGGAAGCTCCTGGTGCTCACACAGAGCTCCCTGCACAGCCTGGCCCAGCCACCCAGAGCCCTCAGCGCGGAGCACGAGTGGCACAGCCCTGGCAGCTGCGACACACCAGCTTTTCCTCACACAAACCTGCCTGTAAGAGCTTTTCCAAACATCACCCTTGAATTCCCAGAGCTGAGCTCCCAGGCCTGTTGGGATATCTGCCCGTTTGGAGTGACTAATCCTATTTTGGAGGTTGCTGGGCAATAGGGCCCTTTTATTTGCTCGGGAGGAAGCTGCAGCGTTTCAAGCAGCATGAATTCCAGCCTGCTACAAGTCTCCCAGCTGGCAGAACAGCTTGAACATTCTGTATTTTTGATGAAATCTTTGATCACCTCATTGCAAGATCTGGTTGCCTACTCTCAGCTCTCTGGCAGCTCTGAGCACAACCTGCCATTTCGAGATGGGGTTTGTTCTTTTACGGATTAGGCGCATTAAATAAATAAACCAAACTGTCTTAAAGATCTCCTGATCAATAATGGCACAGGCCCAGGGGCCTGGGAACACAGCACACAATATTCCAGAGTAAAAGCAGTGTCAATCAGACCTTTCTGTGCCCATCTCCTGAGGGAAGGTGCCTGCCCTGCTTTGGTTGAACACAGAAGGCATCACTGATCCCTCGTTACCTTGGAGATCTTTCTGTTCCCAGGTTACCACCTAAATCACAAGGAAATATGGCTGTGGAATGAGCAGTGGAAGCTCCAGCCTGTCCTTGAGAATGAGGACAAAGACATGTGAAGACCCCAGAAACAACCTTCCCACCCACCAGCAGAGCCTCGTGCAGTGGAGCAGCACCTCACCATGGGAGTGTTCCTGCAGGGCCCAGGAGGACTCTGCCGCTCCCTCCTTGGCCATCAGACCCCCAGGATGCAGTGAGGAGCTGCCCAGCACAGAACAGCCCCTCAGCAGCTGCAGTTCAGCCAAGCTGAGATCCCCTCTCAGCTGCTGCTGAGGTGCCCTCCTTGTCGGCATCGCAGCTTTCGTGTCTGTAGTAGCAAGGAGAAGTGAGGTTGTGTGAGTCACACATGAACCCTGCCAGGATGGGGAAAGGGTTGTGTGGTGCAGGAATTCCTTTGTCAATGTCAGCTGAGACAAACATGAGGAAAAATATACTGCAAAGTGTTTCCTTGAATTATTGTATCAGCTGTGATGTTTATTGCTGCTTGGACTCAGTCCCGAGGATTATTTTAAATAATGAGTTCTTCAGTGGGGACCTTCATTGAAGCAATATTTATATAAACATGGGCTTGATTAAGAGCAAAGAGAAGCCAGCAGGATTTTTCCCCTTGTCTTCAGAGACTTTAAATTACATCCACGTTGCAGGACATTCTGAGAGGCCAATTTCGGATTCCGGGTTCGCGTTGTGTCTGTGAGCAGCGGGGCAGCTCAGCAGCAAGAGCATGTGAAACAAAAGCTTCCATCGGGTGCTGCTCTGACCATCGAGCTGTTTGGAGGGACTGCTACTGAGCTCAGTTCTTGGGGAAGTCATGAGGTGGCCAAAGGCACCACAACTCCTGTCCCTGCTGTTCCCTTCTACCCCTTGCAGGGTTCCTGTAAAGGTTTCGCAAGCAAACAGCCCCTCGTGAAGCAGGGTTTGGAAGAGCTGTGAGTCACCCACCCTTCAGCACGAGGAAAGGTAAATTTGCATCTCTGACAAGGAGCAGGGAGAGGCTTCCAACTGGTTCACCTGAATTTAACAAACTGGTACCAAACTGGAGGGCAGGGGGAGCGTGCACCCATCAAATCCTGCCAGGGCCTCCATCAGCCACGTCCCCTCCTCGCACAGCAAACCCCAGGCCACGGATCCAATGGCATTTTGGCAAGTCAGAGCCTCTTCTCACGAGCTCCTTCCCCGACTCAGATTTCCCAATCAATCAATGGATGCATCCTGATCATAATAAAGCCATCATCTCTGTACACAACCTGTCAAAAATGACAGCTCCTCGTTCTAATATTGTGGGAAATACACAGGCTTGGGAGGAGGCACCTGTTGGATCTCTGAAGTGGGAGAGAGAGGGAAGAGACTGCAGGAAACTTGGTGATGGCCCCACTCTGCTGAGGCCAAGCCCACCCCTGAACAGCCACTCTTTAATTAAGGGTTCCTTCTGCCACACACACTGCAAATTCTGTTTCTTTTTTGCCTCTTCCCTGAGCCATGACCTAACACAAACCAGTCACTCACATTTCCATGAATCAAAGGAGATAATGTAGCTCTCAGCTACGCTAAAAGATGGCCAGACACATCCAAGATGTTTCAAACTTCATTTGAGGACTAACATAAGTGATTAACAGTTGTCTGTAGCATTAGGAGGCAGGGAGTGGAAGTCCTTTTATCAAATTGTGAGCTGCCAACAACTTTCTGCTGACAAGCTATCTTTAAATTCTTCATAAAGGCTCTGCAGAGCCCTAAAGCTTTGTTGGATCCCTCGCCTGCAGTCTCCCGACGTCAGCTCTTCCACCCCTTGTCACGGGAAAACGTGGCCACCTCGAGCCTTGGTGTCACCTGTGCACACCGAGGGCTGGGGGACTCGGGTTCTGCCTGGGCTCCAGCTACGGAGCAGCAGCAAATCCTCAGGATCCAGGGCTTCTTGGTTGTTCTAAATCTTGCCCAGAGGGATGATGGGGCTGGAGTCGAGTCACAAAGCCCCTCAGAACAAGCAAGGCTGGGGGGGGCTGCTCCACTGGCCCCAAAAACACTGCCAGGTGAGGGGTCAGTGAGGC
>VZRX01021024.1:134329-183404 GCA_013398075.1 Notiomystis cincta | reverse complement strand
ATTTTTAATTTTTTAAAAATTTAGCATCTTGAAGAATTAAATAACTGAGCCAATTTATCAAAAGTTTCTTGCTGGATTCCAGGAAGAGGATACCTCACCCCTGGAAGTGTTCAAGACCAGGCTGGATGTGGCTCTGAGCAACCTGTTTTAGTGGAAGGTATCGTAGCTCATGGCAGAGTGCTGGAACGGGATGATTTTTAGGGTTGCTTTTAACCCAAACCTTTCTGTTATTCTGTGATTCTATGCCTCATCCTGTCATGAAAGGCTGGGTGTTGCTTCTATCATGGAATCAAAGTTAAGATTGGAAAAGACCTTTAGGATCTTGAAGTCCAACCCAAACCACCACCAAGTTCACCGCTGAATCATGTCCTTAAGTGCCATATCCACACACTGTTTGAACACTTCTGGGATTGGCAGCTCCACAGCTTCTCTGGGTACTCTGCTCCAGTGCTTTACCACCCTTTCCTGGAGTATTTTTTTCCTAATATCCAGTCTAAACTTCCCCTGTTGTAACCTGAGACCATTTCCTCTCTTTCTGGTACTCCTGGGAGCAGAGCCCGACCCCACCTGGCTGTCCCCTCCTGTCAGGGGAGTTGCAGAAAGTGAGAAGGTCTCCCCTGAGCCTCCTTTTCTCCAGGCTGAGCCTCCCAGCTCCCTCATCTGCTCCTTATCAGGCTTGTGCTCCAGACCCTTCCCCAGCTCCATTCCCTTCTCTCTGCAGCCCCTCAATGTCTTTCAGACACAGCACAAAGAAAATGAGATTTCAAACTCTGCTAAATTGTGGAATTAGACTTAATAACCTCATTTTCTTCTCATTTTCTGGTGGCCTGAATCAGTCACTAAAGTCATGCCTGCATGAAGCTGATCAGTCTGACAGGAGACTCAGGCATGAGATTTCAGCACTTGGAATTTTAGGTGTACAGGAGACATGGGGGGGAGCAGGATGATGTAAAGAGACTCAGTGTATTTAGAGGAACTTACATGTTCCTCAGTGCATTTCCCTTGACAGTTTGCAGAAATACAGTGAGTCAGCTGTCATCATATAATATATTAGTATAAAACAGTGTAAAAAGGGACAATATGCTTAGGCACTGATTAAAGAGAAAAGGGGATAGGGAAAAAAAAACCTCCAAACAACCAAGCTCTTTGTTAGTGAAAGGGAATTGTGTGAAAGTTTGGAAATGTTCCTCCACTCAACTTCAGGAATTAGTTTTGAATTAGTTGGAAGTATTTTCATTCTGGCTGCAAACCAGCCCAAAGACCACCTGCTGTGAAATAAAGGAGCACAGACCAGCGGTTATTATAGCAATAGCCATAAGTTTATTGCTTATTGGTACTAAACTTAAATCTTAGTAATTTTGAATTACTGAGTTAGCTTAGATTTATGGAGATGCAGGATCATTTAGAACTGCAGTCATTCCAGAAGGGTATATTATCTAAACCAATTTTCTTATAGTGATGCAATTGCAATATCATAGTTACGGTTGTATCAGCCTTTCCATTATAAACTCCTATTTTCAAGGGCTTGTAATTTGACCATAAAAATTCACTCCTAGTTGAAACGTGGCATACAAGGTCTGAGATGAACATCTTTTTTTTTTTTTTCAAAATTTAAAGAAAAAAAATTAGATCTGTTCAGCCACTTCTGATGCTCCAAATCTACCAGCAACAAAAGCAACCAAGCAGAAGTTGGATGTTTGACATCCTTCAGTGTCCTTTTACCATAACTCAGTTGGAACATGGCAGATTCTAGTGGGAAGTGTCCCTGCCCATGGCAGGGGGTTTGAATTAGGTGATTTTTAAGTTGTCTTCCAAACCAAATCATTCCAAGATCCTGTAATTCTATAAAATTGCTCCTGTGATGTGATGGGGAGGAAAACAAATCATACACATTTTGGACCCACTTGGGGGAAGATTTGCACTTCTGTGTGACTTCTCTAACATGTGAGGGTTAGGTTTCAGGATCCATAAAACAGTTACAAACAACTTTTTAAGACTCTTTAGATGCAAAAAGATGGCTTAAAATTTAGAAAGCTTTAGAAAATGAAGCAGTTCACAGGAAATCATGGGCCTTAAGAAAACACCTCCTCTGGTTTATTTTTGCTCTTTTAAAAATTTTGCTCAGAAATATTATCAATCTCTTTCTGCTAAAAAATTTCCATGACTGTAATTGAGTTAAAATATTAATTTTTACCCAAATTATTTCAACACTGATTCAATTTATTAATTTTAGTTCTGATTTATTTATTAACATTCCCCCATAAATCAGTGATACTGATATATTAGCTCAACCTGTTTATTTCAGATGTCCCTCTCTATCCACTAGAAGGCACACCTTACATTCTGATTAATGTATTTACAAACTGGAGGCTTATTCTGAACCATGTTTAAAAACACTTTTTTTTCCATCTGATCTTACAATAACTCAGATAAGGTCTGACATTTCAACCAACACAAAATATATTAGTTTTGGCTTTAGCATTAAATGAATCTAGCAATGATTATTTTGCCTCTGGCTGCTAATTATTGCCATGCAGTATTTGAGAAATACTTAAAACCATGGGCTGTGTAAACCTACAGCAAAGTTTGCTAAGTCACAGTTGGATGAAGCACCTGCACAGCAATTCCTTGGGAAAAGACTTTCCTTAATCTCATGCTGTGTTTAGCTGCAACTGAGACACTGGAAAATCAGCCCTGTGTAAGGAGTTCCTTGAACTATGAGAAGGATTTGTATTTTTGTTTATGTCCCCTGTGGTTAATAGGCCATAGAAATGGAAGGTTTGGGTTCACCTCAGGAAGGACGTCACACACTCCTATTCCTTGAGGGGTTGATCCAATGCTCCAGGAATTCCATGGCAAAATGCCTATTGATAGCAAAGAATTGAGATTAAATCAACAATCATAATTAAAACCCACAGACAGTGTATTTTATTCCCAAAAATCTGGACCTTGACATGATTTAGAAAGTGGAAATGACATGATTCACTATTAGACTTGCATTTTGCACCTATCTGAAATAAATGTTTCTGATGAGGAATAGGAATAGGTATCAGCCCTAAGATCTAAGGTACAAGTCTGTGTCTGATTTATGTAAATCAGTATTTATTAATGTATAAAATAGTGACACTTCTTTTTCTACTATTGAGATTGTCATCTTTTCTAAAGCCTCTAAATCTGACTTTTATTTAATCCTATAATTATGAACAAAGTTAGCAAAAAGTTAAAGTAGCATAAAAAGCTAGGGATAACACCAGGATTTATTTCTGCTGGCATCTGGATCTTTAACCTCAAACATTTAAACTTTTATACTAGCCAAACAATTTACAGTGCTTACTGTTTAATTTATTCAGCCAGAGTATCTAAAAACCAAAATAGACCTGTTGTATGGAAAATTATTTGCCATCCATGGAGTCAAGAAAAACACTGCTGAACTGTGTGATCATAGAATTATAGAATCACTGAATGGTTTGGATTGGAAAGGACCTTAAAAATCCTCCAGTTCCAAGTCCCTGCCATGGTCAGGGACACCTTCCCCTAGACCAGCTTGTTCTAAGGCCTGTTCAACCTGGCCCTGAACACTTCCAGGGATGGAAGTGAGGTTTTGCAAGAAATTTTCCTGAAGACTTAAACACCTAATTTTAATCAAGCAAACATGGTAATCTTGGTTTAACACTAAGCTGTTGAAGTGTTTTACTGTTATCATTTTAACGTTGCATTATGGGCTTTAGAGTAGATATAATTAAACACTTCTGTAATTGTATTTGTATTGGTGCCCTTGAGACTGGGCAATTATTGAAGGTTGGCTCTGATGACATTTTTTAGAATAGAAAATATCAACTCTAGGTAAGATCAAGTAACTGTCAGGGTTTTCCTTCTACAAAACCAGGGCTTGGAAGAATCACAAATTGTAGGCATCCTTCAGATTTAGAAAATGAATTTTACATTCAATACAGTTCTGTAGGAAAAAAAAAAAAATTAGATATTCAAAAAAGTTGTTTGGTCTCTCTGGATACCCCAGGATCTCAAAGGATCAATTCAGGGTCATTTGTCTCCCTTATTTCAGAGTTATTTTGATTATGGCATGAGCAGAGCTTCAGCTTCCGTGGACTCTGCCCCCAGTCTATGAAGTGACACCTCCATGGAACACCCAGGAGGAATTGTCTGCAGCAGGTGGAATTGGTCTGCATTTTCCTAATTCCTTCAATAAAATTTATTGAATCCATATAAAATAGATTGAACATTTAAGACTGCATGGGAATTTTTTATGTTCTCCCTGATGGCAGTGAGACAGAGGTGAATAACTCAAAATCAGAACTGGCAGAAAAGTGCCTCTAAACCACGATAATTTTAAATTTTCACACTTTTTCCCCAACTCTGGTACAAGATGAGAGAGTGAAATAGCAAAGATTTTTACTAGACAAAATAAAACAAAATACATACTATTTTGGATCAGGTCAAAAACAATGTTTGTTTTCATCCTTTTAAAGCATTATGTTTCCAAACCAGGTTTTTTTAACACATTCTTAAGTGGCAAATTAACTCACAGTTTAGAATGCTCTTGAGACAGAAAAATCCTTGAAAATTATACTTTCTCACACGCTGAAAAATTTGTTTCTGTGAAATTGGCATATTCTAATATTCTGCTGAGGGGAAAAATATAAAAAGCTTCAGCTGGAAAATTTCTGAATAAAATCACTAAAAATAAATGGCTATTAGGAAAGGTGGCAGGAAAGGTTTGGATGGCAGCTCATCTTTCCTGTTGTTTTTTGCCCAGGTTTAGTTTGGCCACTGCCAGTGAGAGGACACTTGGCTTTGTTAGGAGTTAATTTAGCTCTTGTTTTCAGGTATTCCATCTTCATTTCTAAAACTGCCTGCTGCCTTCTTCCCACATGGAAGATTTATTCACACATGCTTCTTGCTTCCTCAGCAAAACAGGGAGCTGAGTTCTCATGGGATCTCACCTTTTCAGGCCTGATGCCTTTTATTCTGGCTTTCCACATTGGGTACAAACAATAGTTTCTATTCTATTTTATTTCATTTTAATGTTCTTATCCTAAAATTCATTGCTCTGCATTAAAAGCTGGGTTTCAAAAAATAAAAAAAAGGTGTGACAGCATTGGCAAAGACAACCATGTTTATCAAAGACAAACAGGAGTGTTGGAAATGGATGATCTTTTGGGTCCATTCCAACCCAAACCATTCTGTGAACTGGAGAGCTGGAAAAATTCTTGTGCCAAGAAAGCCAAGGAAAAAATCATTCTGATTATGAAGAGAAAATAGGGATCTTCATAAAGAGAGCCATGGATTTGCATTATGGGATGAATCAGTAAATAAAATGGACCTTTCACCAGAGGGACATGGCATTATGGAATGGTAGTTGCTTCCAAACAAAGCTGTGTTGAGGAATCTGCTAACAAATGGTGGGAATACTGTGGAACCCAGCTCAAATCTGCCATGGTGCTGGTTCACTTCTTTGTATAGATGTAGTCTGGGAAATTGGGTTCTGTTAATTTCTATTTTTTTTAATATATATTTTATAAAGAAATTAAACCTCAGTAAACACACTCCACCTGTTTATGTCTGTTTCCCTGTTTGCTAATGGGCTTAAAAATCCTGACCTCTTTTGCAAAGATCCTTGAGATCTGCTGATGGAAAATACTGTAAGTCAGCAAAGTTTTTTGTCTGCATTATAAACATAATCATTTCTAAGGACAACAAATTTAGACCACAAAGTCATTGCTAGGGAGTGAAATGACTTTGGCACTACTCACTGCAATGTAGAACTATTGGTGTGATTAGGGCCAATAAAGTTGGGACAACTTTGATTCTTCCAGCCAAAAATATGGCTTTGCTGGCAAGTGAAAAACTGGCTGAACCTCTGCCAGATACTGCATGCACAGCTGTATAGATTGTGTGCCATTGCTTTTCCATCAGTAAAACAGGGCCACAAATCCAACTCTTCATGACTGGCCTGAAGTTGAAAGGGAATTTGTTGGGGAAAAAAAAGAGGCATGACCTATATCTAGAAAGAAGAACTTAAATATTATTTTGCCTGCTTATCTTCACTGCTTTTTCTTAATACAAATCCAAGAAAGTGCAAAAAAAAAAATTTTTTTACTATAGGGATCAGAAACCCTTGTTCTGATGCAGAACTCTACTGAGATATGCAAAAAAATGCCCCAAAGAGAATGAATTAGAGTGTGTTCAGTATTCCAAGGAACTGAGAAAAGCTCTCCCAGGGAGTGACATATCCAGGATGGAATATCTGCCTAAGGTCACTGTTTTAGGGAAGCACCAAATATTTCTGTAAAAATATTCTCTTTCTCTCTATTTCTTCTAACCAAGGTGTCTAAATGACCATGGAAACAATGACAGAATCTCTGGCATTTCCCCCTTCGCCTGCTGAGAACTGGGGTGTAAAGATAAAAATATTCTAAAAATCCTGGTAAGGGAAAGTTTAGAGGGACTGGAAGAAACTGGGACAAGGCAACTACAGAAAATAAAGAGAGTATAACCAGATTTCAAGAAAAACATTTTGGATTTTCTTGGTGAGCTTTGCAAAAAGACCCAAGAAAGATGACTCTGGGAAGTAGTTTCTGAGATACAACTAAAGAGAATAATAACAAGACCCAAATCAATTTAATGGAGGGTTTATGAGTCAATTCTGAATGGTACAATAAGGAACAGTGAAAAATGAACTTCTCTATTTATGAAGTCAAGATATAACTTTACACTGAGTGGTCAGATGCATCATTAACATGTTCCAGCTTGTTAATTTATTATTCTTTGAATAAAGATCTAAATTTGTAATGCTAAGTACCACAACAATCTAAATGAGAGAGAGACCAAACGTTCCTCATAGTTGTAATGTGTTAATCTTTAATCTTCACTTCTTTCAGAAAATATTAAAATTTATAGCTGAGACTTTGAATAATCATTTTGAACAAATGCTGAGGTTAGACACCACAGTTAATGCCTGTAAGGACAGGCCAGCACTGGGTGTCTTGAACTGGCATAAGCAGGTACCTTCACCTTGCTTAAATCACTGCTTACATTAACAGTAACCAAATAGAGCAAAAGGCAAAGCAAATGAACACACAACAAACAGAGAGTGGAGTCAATGTCAGCCTATTCTTTGAATAAATAAATAAATTAATAAATAAAATCTGTTGTCTTCTAGTGCAAATTGAATTTTCTTTTCCAGCTTAGACCATTTTGCCAGTTTATATTTGTTCTCTTTCAGTGTACTTTTATCCATAACTCTAAATTAAATTTTCTTTCAATGAGCTGTCAGTGTTATGACATGATTGTTAATTTCCCCCAAATTCAGTGACCTATCCTGTCCACTGATTCTGCCAGTCTAAACTGAGACATTTCTTTACTAGAACCACTGTGCCTGTCCCTATTCATTTTATTTCCCCTCTGCTGAAATCATTATCCAACCAAATGCGCTGCCGTCCCCCGGTTTGAGATTCTCTTCACTCAGATTCTCTGGGATTTTTTTCCACCATAAATTTAGATTCAGAATTCCCTGCCCAGTAGGAGAGGGAGGAAAGATGTGTGCTGGTCATTTGCATATTTTAACAGACGGAGCTGCTTTTGCTGTGCAGCTGTCGATGCAGAAGAAATATTCTTTGGGGTAAAGCACGAGGCTGGGCAGAAAAGGCTGTGAAGGCTTCCATCTCTTCCACTCCTGCTTTCCCACCAACTGGAACAGAGGAAATTCTCGTGGTAGAAGATTATCTACCCTCCATTTTCACAAGGACAGATATCCCTGGTGGCTCCTGGAAAGCTCAGCTCCTCCAGACACTGAAATCCTGTTTATTTTAATACTCCAAGAGCAGGTGACTGGGATTTTCAACTGCTTGGATTTTGCTAATCAAACATATTGGATTCAATTTTGCAACAGACCCATAAAGCAGAAAGATTTAACTCAATGGTCAGTTGTGGCATCTGCTGCAGCAGAACTCCACATATTATTTCTGGGAGAAATCAAGGCTTAGGGCTGCATTAAATTCTTCTTGTTTTTTAAAGCAGGTATTTGCTACCATAAAGAATAATAGAGAGTGGTATAGAAAGGAATAAAAGTTATAAATCTGTTACTGAAGATGGTAGAATTGCAGGACTTACCCTTGGATTTTTAATTGACTAAAAATCAGATATTCAGGAATGTTACTAATTCAAAGTATATTGATATCATAGAGGTCTGAAAGCTAAGCTGAACGTGGAGGTTGTCAATAGGGAAAAATAAAAACCAACTTGAGTGATTTATTCATACCACAGTACATAATACCTAATGTAGAATATTCCCCTGACACCGAACCATTTTATTAAAGGTGAGGAAATATTGATGATTAGCTTATACTGATCACATAAGTATTAGAAAACTAAACATGGATGGGAAAATTCCAGTCTGACTGGATTTACTGAGCCAAAGCAACAAGGATTCATCCTGTCCTTTGGTAAGGGTGCCTAATATGTCTGATTTTCAAAAATCTTTATGAATATTTATGTTTTTTAGGTTTCAGGTTGTGAGCATGGGGATTTGATGTGCCTATTCAATTAAACTGTGTCCAAAATTGCTGTGATGATGGAGGCAGTTCCTGAGTTAAAGGCAGTAGCACCAAAATACTGACAACAAAATTTAAAAAATAGAAACAGGAGAAAGAGAGGGCAAATAGCAATATTTTATATACAATGGACTGCAGGGAAATATCAATGAGTCAGTTACTCTCTCTATATCCAACCTTTTGTTCTGATCACTGCTGTGTGACCCAGAGCACATTTATCAACCTAGAAAGTTTTAATTTAACTCTTATTTCAGTTCCCCAGATACATTTGCAGAGCTACATTTCCCACCATGCTCTTTGTTAGAGCATAACCCAGTTATTTCATATTCTTCACTCCTCAATGCAAAATGCCATGTCTCTTTTTTTTTTTTCTCCTTTTCATTTATTTTGTATTTTATGAGCTCTGTCCAACAATACTGCCCACATATTTTAAAAGTGGCAACATAAGGAGTTATTTGCAAGAAGTCTTGAAGCACCATCAAGGACACCTGCTTGCAGGATTGTATTAAATTGAGATCAGCCAACATTACAGTGTATTTCAGCACTGGAATCAGCCAAAAATATGTCCCTAGCAGTGCTATTTTCATTATTCAGACCTTCACCCAAAATCTGTGTAACTGCCTCTTAAATTAATTTTCACACTTGCCTGTCTCTATAACTAGCTGCAGCAGTGTGCTGTGTATTTTAACTACAAGGAAGTGTTGCAGGTAGAAGATTTCTCCCTGAAGTCACTCGAATCCTCCTTAAATTCAAGCCACGGTCTCTCAGTCCCACGCCTGCAGTGGGGGGCACCTGTCATCTTTTTCATCATGGCAAGCTGTGCCCTAGATTCTGCACCCCCTCCCCTTCCCACCATACAGGTACGTGTGAGTGTGTGTTCTTTTCCCACTGAATTTTTTATTCAATAAATAAATAAAACTTTCCTGAAGTTGCTGAGGTCTCAACGGTGCAGGAACTCGTAATATGAAGAAAAAAAAAAAAAGAAGAATAAAAAATAAAAAAAGAAAAGATAAAAAATAAAAAGAGTTCAAAGACAGAGAGACAAGGTAGAAAGGAAAATATCTGTTCTGTGGGACATGACAGGAAAATGGAGTTGTTCTAGACTAACATCAGTGGAAGGGATGGGAAATATTATTAAAGTTCAAATAAATATAATTTTGATCTTAGGTGTTTGGGCCAAAGTTGTGTGGGTTTGCTGCAAAACCTAGAAAGAGAATCCAGATATTTGGGGGAGAGGGGGAGTGCTACACACTTTCATTTGTAGCAACATACAGATTTTCCAGGAAGGCAATAATCAGTGGTACCATAAGGAAATTTTCTCTTTCCCTCCTGTATGATGCAGCTGTACTGGATTCCTTTTCCTCTTAGCTGATGTCTAGACTAGGCTTTACTAATACATTAATTATCACAGATCAACATCAGCTTTTCCTAAAATCAGACTAAATCTCAGCATTTTCAGTGATCTCACAGAATCATTAAATTTGGAAGAGACCTCCAAGATCACCAATTCCAAACATTTACCCAGCATTGCTGTATCCAGCCCTGAACTGTATCCTCACAGCACATCCACACACCTTTAGAGCAGCTGCAGGAATGGTGACTCCACCCTCCCCTGGGCAGCCTGTCCCCAGTGCCTGAGACATTCTTTGCCCCTCTTTTGCCAATTCCCATAAGTTGAAGCCATTGAATAACCCCCTCTATTATATGGGACATCACATCAAAACCTTTCAAGCTTAGTGCTACCATTCTGTATCCACAGTTTCTACCACAGCAACCAAGAGATGTCTTAGAAGAAGAGAAAAATAATTTTGAGGCTATTTTCTACAAATAATTTTCACCATTAACTTCAGGCTTGAAGCAACTTGATCTAGTGGACCCCCCCTGCAGAGGGTTGGAATGAGATAATTTTTAAGGTTTCTTCCAACCCAAACCATTCCTCCATTCTGTGATTCCATCTAAATAAAAAACAAACAGAAGCAATTTATCCCTGCCCTGCTTTGAGTAGCCTTTCCTCTCCACCTTTCTGTGTGGAGCATGAATTTCAGTCCTTCACAAAATGCTCACTCACTGAAGGCCAAACTTTCAACATCCAAATCTTTTGATTTTGGAGTGGGAGCAGCAGAGAATGAACAGATTTCAAGTCAGGCAACCTGGGACCCCCAAAGGTGATTTTTTGAAATATGAGGACGTCCTATACATTAAAATTGCCAGTTTTATCTAGTAACAGCACTGATGCTAAAATAACTTTTTGTTCTGTCTCTGCACTTGTTTGTTGATATGGTTTTGATTGTGGGCCAAAAGTAAGCATTTGAAATGTGTCTGTGAAATGTCTCAAAGTGATGTTGGTAGGCAGCCAGTGTCAAGGATCTCCTTGAGATTTATTTTGGGTCCTAAAAGAATTCCATTATTAGGAAATTGCCTGGCTTAAATTATAAGAATTTTTTAAAAAATAGTTTAAATTAGAAATAATTTTAACTAAATTAAATTATAAATAGTTTTATTGGGAAGGACACATGTCCAAGATGGATAACATATCCTTCTTGCCAATCTTTAATCACAGTCATCTTAAAGCTGTGCCTGGACAGATTTGTCTCAGTGGCATTTCTCATATCTTCCTTATGTTGTCAAATTCTGATGGCTTGGTGACCCTTTGTAATGTGGTTAAGAAGGATTGTTTAAAGTTTATGATTTATAGTGGCCCAGTTCAGGAGATGTGGCTTCTTTTACTCATCTGTTTGTAGCTTTAGGTGCTGCAGGTCACCTCAGGGGTTTTTCCTCATACTGATTTCTTGGTTACAACAGGAGGGTCCTTGGGATATGAGCTTTCTGGGCAATCCTGAGTGCAGTGGCACTCGAGTTCATGTCCTCCAGATGTTTTCATAGCATGAGCAATCAGCAATAGAGGGCTAAGGATGTACAGGGCTTACCCTGGGCTTCTGCAAAGAGGGAATTTGACCTGCTGAGAAAATGCCATACTGGAGTGAAAGGAACCTCTGAAACCTGATGCTGCTATCACACTTCCAGCACACACTAAAATATCTTTTCCACCCTCCATGTGGCAGTTTTCCAGATGAGATTTCTAAGGCCATTGTCTTTTGCCAGATATTTAATTTTTTTTTTTTTTTTTTAATTATTCTTTGGCATCTGTCTTAATTCTACTGAACCCATGAGGGAACTGANTATTTAATTTTTTTTTTTTTTTTTTTAATTATTCTTTGGCATCTGTCTTAATTCTACTGAACCCATGAGGGAACTGAAAACAAACAAACAAAATTTTAAAAGAATGAGACAGGGAAAGAAGTTTAAAAAAAAAAAAAAAGACAAACAAACCCATCAAAATGATAATTGCTAAGTTATCATTTGCTTGCTCTTTTCCAGTCTAGCTGCTGCAGCAGCTCCTCTCTCGTCTTCCACTCCGCCTTAGCTCCCAAATGGTATCAATTATCCACAAATCTCACAGGGCCTGCACCATCTGAATAACAATTCATTAACCTTCACTTTCCTCCTGCTGATTAACTCGCCCCCACCACCTCCCTGATGTAGGAGACAGCGTGTTGGAAATTCAGCCAAACTTTTTAATTATGCAAATAATACAATACCCGGAGATAATTATTTAGCCAGGACTCAGGCTGTATATTCGATGCTTTGCTCTGCTCTCACAGGCTTTTCAGCTCTCTTCTCCTCCTTACATCATCTTGGTGGTGTCAAGGAGAATGAAGGATTTTCAGTTCACTCGGTGCAGGTGATCACTCCCAGAAGCTGCGCGCAGATGTGCCAAGGCTTGGGGAAGAACAGGCTGCTGCAAGGCTGGCCAGGGAACACAAAAAGCCAGTTAAAGTTTTCAGTATCTATCTTTCAGTTCCAGCAGCCTCCAGATGAACCTTGTGTGGATCCAAAATCTCTCACTGCAGGGCTGAGTTTCGCATCTTACAGCTGGTCGGATCCCATCTGCACAGCTCAAGCCTTCGCACTGCTCGTGTCTGGTACGAAACTGCTGAGCACTCCTCACTTTTTAGCAGTCAAACCCCTTTCTTTTTCCAGGCAAATTTAATATTTCATAAATCAAAAACTGGAAATCAAGTTTAAACCTCCAAACTTTTCTTTTTGACAGAGACGACTTAAAAGCCAAACAAATTTATGACCAAAGTTTTGTTTTACACAGACACTCCTAACTTGCACCCAGAGCTAACTCTGGAATGGCAGGATGGATTTGTTTCAAACTCTCTAGCACGCTTTCTGACAGACACATATGGGATTATTTCTATTATGCACAGGGTATGATTCTGAGCACATGAGATTTGGAACTTGGGTCTGAAATCAATTCACCTCATGGTTCTGACAAAGTCCCAGGAATATGTATTTGCACAAGTACAAGTTGCTTGTGTAGTTACCTTTGTAGCTCTGGCTGGTCTGCTGAGTTTGTTTACCCATAAATAGGGTGGCATTACTTTATAAAGAATTTTAAAATCTCTGAACTGAAACTTTCTTAACATTACAGATCACATCGGCAATATCGAATTTTGCCATCTGCTACATTCATCTGACATCATTCCTGTACGAGGAAAAGAATTGATTCTGCCTGATAACCAGCTTCAAATATAGCAGCATAAACAAATCTTTGTGAGATTAGACAATGCAAAATTCAAGAAAGCTTGGCAATACTTTATATGTCTCAATTTAACAGTGTTTAAATTTCAGGTCATGATTATGTAGTCAATATCTCCAATTTTTTGCTAGGAATTTTTTTAAAGTTCAAGATTTCAAACACATTCAGACTGATTTCCACTCTCCAGGATGCATAAGAGAGCAAACTTTTGGTTATAACATCCAATTCACTTCAAAATAAGAAATAACCATGCCAGACCATTCTATTATCTTGTAGTTCTTGTTTTCTTAGACATACCAGAGTAGCTGAATATAATTATCCCAGTCTGGTAAGTGTGAAAGTGAAGATACAGGCAAAATAAGGTCTTATTCTTAAGTAATCTCTTAGGCTCGAGTAAGAATTGCTAAATCCATAAATGGACTATGAGGGATGCTTTCTTAACGGAAGAGGAGTCCACTTTTCCTTGGCACCTTGATTGTTCTCTGGGAAAATCTCCTTTTTTCAGTGAATATGAACTTGTCATATCATGGTGCTGGAAAGTTCTTCACCTAAAATCCCAGTATTTCACAGAAAGTTCACTGCCCAATCTTTCTTGTCAGTCAAACTCAATCCACTGGGAAGGTGAGAGAGCTCTGGTGACACAAAATGTAAAAATGTTCATTTGATTAAGAACTGTGAGAACAGACTGATTTTTCTCTCACATTTCCTACTCTTACAGGCAGTCCTTTGCTCAGGCTGTTGACTTATCCAGGTCTCATCCTTAGGTATCCAGCTGCTCTCATACCTTGTACAGGAAACCAAACTGAGGGAACTCCACCCAGCAGCAGGAGAAAGATGTGACAATAAGAAGTCCAAACTCAACCTATGGACCAAATTCCAAAAGTTATTTAAGAACCCTGTGCTTAAGGAAGTACCTGTCTCACAGAGTTGCTGGAAACCTTTAGCCATTACTGACTACAATGGAAGAGTCTGAGGCTCTTCTCTGCTAGAAACAGGTCACTTAATTTATGATGTGTGGTACTGCATAACTAATTTTAGGCACACGAATTTTAATAGTTCAGCCTATGCAAGATCACACAGATCACACTGAAAAGCAGAGTCAGAGAAGAAGAAGGCAGCCTTAGCTCTCTGGCCCAAGTTCAATGTCTCTGATTTTATTGCTCTATATCAGTGCCACCTGTGAGGGACTCTTTACCTGCCTGGGGCTCACTTCTGTCCTTTACAGTGGTCAGAAAATGACAATATGCAGAAATCATGTTGAGAAGGTAAATGAAGAACGATATTTGATATGAATGAAACATTTGGGACATATCAGGCCTCTGCAAGGATTGCTAATGGAATGGATTCACTTCCCCAAAGGTTAGAGAGGTGCCCACTAAATATTTTCTGTGAAGGAAAACACTGGGAAAAGCTTTAAAATGTATCCAGGACATCACTCTTGCTAAATCTCCAATCTACATGAACAGATAGGGTTTGGTTTTTTAACTGATTTAATAAGATCCTGACTCCTATGGATTGCATAATGCCACCAGGGGACATGGGTTGGGTATCATTATGGGATACATTGGAAAAATTCTTCCTAATGTAGCTCCACAACCATAACTTGCACCATTCTGAGGGTCTCCACACTTCTGGCTGCACCCTTGTCCTTCAAATTTTCTTCCTTAAGCACCTGCTATTAGTTCATTCTTAGCACCCAGTGAGTTCTTGATGATTAATTAGTTTGTGTGTTTTCCTGTACAGTCATGTGCACACAAGTAAATTTTAGTGATATTGCCATGCCAGATTTTTGGCAGATATACAACATTGGTTATGTGGCTTTTCATTGGTACAAACCTGTATTAATCTTAGGCCAGGCTGGGCTCTGAGCAACCAGATCCAGTGGGGAACATCCCTGCCCATGGCAGTGGGTTGGAATGGGATGATTTTTAAAGTCAGTTCCAACCCAAGCCATTTTATGATTTTGTGTTGATGAACTTTCGGATTTAGAGGTGGAATAAGGTTCCCAGGTAACACTTAACAGCCCCTGTTTCTCTGCCCATTTGGACTGACCTTCAACACTGAAGTTGGAGAAGGACTCAGTTAATGTATGTCTACAAACTTGCAACTTGATTTTTATATAAGTGCTAAGCTAACTCTGTTTAATTGATTTTCCACATTGTACACTGAGAAATAGGATTTTTATGGCTCTTGAATAATTCAGAACTTTGATTCCTAAGGCAAAAAAAATGGGCAAGGAATAAAAGCATAATTATCATTGTAGCAGAGGTCAGAAGGACAAGCTGGCCATAAGTTCATAATGTGCTTGTGGTCTTGGACTCATTGTGGACTGTGGAATATTACCTTGTTGAAATCTTATTACTTAAGGAAGAAAGGAAAAAAAAAAAGCACACAGGCAGTTAGCTGCAAAAGAAATGGAGGAAGTGTTAATTTTTAAGCAAGTTTGACAAAGATTGAGTTTCATATGACAAATACTGTCAGCAAGACAGGATTCTGTCAGTGGAAGAAGTTTAAACATTAACAATTTCTGTCAGGCTGTTGACACAACCACGGCAGACATTTCCCAAGATGCTGAGATGACTGCTGGCATTTGTCAACAATCCTGTCACAGTGACAGCAATAAGACCATGTCTGGAAATGTGACAGTTTTGGCTTTGTGTTCCCCTGAGCATTGGCCCAGGTGTTCAGAGAAAGTGTGGGAAAAACCCGTATTTCTGCATTGTCATTCGAAGGCGGGAAAAGCACCGGAGGAAAATGAGCTGTCACTGCAATTCCCGTGATGCCTTTCTGCTTAGCATAACTCCACTCCAAGGCCCAGGGTCCACTGGTCCATGCTCTGACAGATAATTAAGAAAGCAGCAGCTTTTTCTAGACGGCTCTTCCTCATGATTTGCATTTTAGCCAGAGGCGACCAGTTATAAAAAAAACATGATGGAAAGATGGTAAGAAGCCAATTAGATGGATGGATGGCTGACTGACAGCTCTCTGGTGTTATTACTCCAGATTTCATTGTATGTAGCCTGGCAGTTTTCAACAAGAACCAACTTTTGCAGGTTTGTAGAGCTGTTAAATGAAGGACTATATATAGAATGCAATGGTTTTGCACAAATCTTTTACATTTTCCTGAAATAAACATTTATTACTTGCATTCTAGTTTAAGCACCATAATCTTCCTTAGTTAATCACAATTTATGTAGCTGCATCGAGAAATTTTGGAAGACTTTGTATTAAAATAGCTCTGTTGGTACAGCAATGATTAAAAAATGAGTTGCAAGTTAAAATATGACACTTTATGACACGGCAGTAATTAATGTTTGTAAGGAATAAGTCTGATTTTAAAAATAAAGAAATTGCACTGATTCATTTGTAAAAATAAAGTATTTATTTGAAAGAAAGTATTTAAAAGAAAAGAGAAATCTGATTTTTCTCATTGTGCTGGGAGAATTTGTTCTAGTGGATGTTTCCTTTGTTCTGGGGATCTTTTTTTTTTTCTGCTGTTTTTCTCAGAAAGAAAACATTGTTTTGCACAGGACTTAACAGTTTTAAATATGAAATAGCTTGTAAATTGCTGCTTTCCAGCTCATCTGTGCAGCTCCAACAGCTGGTAGCCAATCAGAAATATTCTTCTCTGCTAGTGCCTGGTGGCTGTATCTCTCTATAAAATTTAAACATTAGCAGGGCTTTTGTTACACTTCTGTGTTGTTTGTGGATTTATTTTTTTGTTGTGAATACCAAATTTAACAAAGCACAGCAGCATTTGCAGTTCCAAAGCTACAACTGCCACTGGATGAGTAATGGCCTTTGCCAGCATAAAGAGTCCCTCAGCTTTCTTTGGCTTCTGCACGTTTATCCAGTGCTGGCAATTATCTCTTGATGAATGTTTGGTTGTTTTAGCAAAGTTTCCCCCAAGCCAGTGCTTCAAGGGATATGACTTTGTGGATGAGAGTCATCTGAATTGTTGGGATCATGGAGAGCTGAAAATGTTATTCCTTTTCTTTTTCCTGGCAGTGTAAAAAAAAAAAACCACCTAAACCAACCTCATCGGAATCTCCTTGCTCAGACCTTGATATTATTTTATTTTTTTCAGATAAAAAAATAGGATAAAGATATAAATCAATTGCACAATGTATTAAAGGCCAGATTATACTAATTTATGTTAAATAGGAATCAGTGTTTTTTTTTCTGCAACAAAATAGACTACTCATAGAATCACAGAATGTTTTGGGTTGGAAGGGAACTGAAAAGTCACCTTGTTCCTACCCCCTGCCATGGCTGGGGACATTTTTGACTAGGCCAGGTTCATATTCGTATTAATGGAGTAAGTGAATTTATAGTGAATTACTCAGAGCTTTCAAAACTTGCGGAAAACTAAGAAATCTCCTCCTTTTATTACCTTCTGTCTCACTTCTTCTTTTACTTTATCCCCATTTTTCAGATTCCAGGAAAGGCCTGAACTGCAGGCTACAGGACATATTGTGAAAAAGTATTTACTCCTAATGCCAAAACTCGCAGACCTTCCCAAAAGAAGTCTCCGCTGTGAGATCTTTCATCTCCTTTTATCATGCAGCTACACAAACTCCTCTCCCACATAATCCACTGTTACACTTGCCATAATAGATGGCCCTCACAACTACTCATTGCCCTTTCACTGTATCTGAAATTTTCTGCTGTAATTAAGGTTCTTTTCATCCTGAAATCCCTCAGTCTCAGGATTTTTTTTCAGAAGTTATACTAAGCCACCTCTCTTTTAGTGATAAGCCCAGCATGCCACAGATTTACTCAAAAAATATCATTGCTGGGAAGCACTGAAGGCTAAACACAACACAAAGCAGAAAAACTGGGGTACCAAATTAATTTTTCCACCTGATCACCTTGAAGGGAAAACATTTTGACCTGTGATGGGACTTGGGAAACTGGGACAATTCTGAAACTCTACAGTATAGGAATTGTGATGGGATGCTCAGGAAGTCCTGCATGGGTGAGGAAAATCTCATTCTACTTTTCCTGACCTGAGTTTAAGACTTCAGAAACTCTGACAAAAATCAGAATGTAAGCTTAAATCTAAATTCATATCCTTTGTGGGAATTTGCCACGTTTCTTTCAAGTGGCAGGAGAGATACAAAGATGCTGCTCATGAACATCTCTAAACTGAAATTTCCATGAGCTGTTGGGATGGTAAAGAAAACTTGGGAAAAAAAAAATCCAAATAAACTGAAAAGTCTGCTAATTCTGTATTTTGCAGATCATTTAACAATGCTTTTTTCCATTAGACTTATTTTTCTCCATTGCTTATTTAAAAATGTGATCTGTGAATTTTGTATAGTAGCTGTTCATAAGAATTCCTCTTATTTAAGTTGACTTTTATTCCTCTAGGTCTTCAAAATATTCATAAGCAAATGAAAAAAATTAAACTATCATTTTTAGGATCACGATATTTTAATGACATGGAGATCTAATTAAACCAACAATTTTTCTTAGCTTGTCCCAGAAATCATGGTATATATATATATATATATGTAGATATATATATTCACAAATATGCACATGCATACATTCAAAGGGAGATTTTTGCAAACAAATCCAGTATTAAAGATCTGTCTTCAAGAAATTTGTAGATCTGGAAGGAAGATAAGAAGGTGGAGAAGAGAGAAGGAGGGATGTTAATGTAAATTTTCTATTATAATGTTCTTCTAATGCTTATCTATCCATTTAACTATTTTTAATCTAAAAGTGAATTCATTTCAATTGTTGCTTAGTTTCAATCAGTGTAAGAAATGCTTATGGATTTTATTTCTAACTGTCTGAGGTAGTTACCTCACTTTCTCACAGAGGTAACACTGATCCAAAAAATCCTCAGTGAAAATTAGATTGACTTGACTCACCACTACGGGAGAGGAAAAAATAAACAGACATGGCATGAATTTAAACTTTTTCATTTGGAAATACCCTAAAAATGGCCAGAATAAACATCTTAGACATTGTTTGCTTGAGGTTCTTGTTTTATTTAGATTTGGATTTCTGAGAGTGGAAGGACAGGGAATTAACTGGGAAATGACACAACCATTAAATGAGGGATGGAAGGAGGGGTGATAATGTGTGTTCCATTAACATTTCAGGGATTATTTTATTGGGCCAGGATGAGTGATCTGATTTGGAACATGAGTGACACCTGAAACCACTTCAGTTAGAAAGAGTTATGGTGGAAAATACCTTTGCCTGCCTAAAAAAATTGAACTTTCAGTCCAAGTTTGATTCTTCTGATGTCAGGTTGTGAGAGCAGATCTGGGGATGATCCATCCTTTTCTAGGAACAAGTGCCTTGATACTTCAATTATTTATCTCTATAAGCTCTAGGAGGGAGCTGAGTATCTAATTTAAAGTAGCCACTTGCTCTTTAGGTGTTTAGTGCTGGACAAAATGGATCCCAAACTCCTTCCATACATGGCTGTGCTTTGGGAAATTGACCTTACCCAGTCCTTTGCTTTATCCAGACCTGTGAGTCAGGATATTGCTTGGCTGTGACACAGTGGCTGCCATTTCTTTAAGGAAAATCCAGAAATTTCCAATCTTTTTTCTAGTACTCAGTCTGTCCAGCTCCTTAGAGTAATATTTTATAAGCTTTGCAGTGTTCTAAGACTAAATTTCTTTGTTCTTTCAATGTAAGTTGCTAGNATTATTATTACTACTACTACATAGTGAAAATAATTCTTTTTTGCCTTATTTGCCCCTCAGCAGTGATGAAAGGTTACATATGAACTAAGGGATTGTGAAGAAGGTAAGAACTGCTTTATTATTTACCACTATTTATTATTTCCTGTAAAATGAAAGACTAACACAAAAATAACACTCCAAATATAGCCAGAATAATTTAGGAGAAAAATTTTGGCCAAGATTTTGAAGCCAACACCAGCACAATTTAATAATTAGATGGATGTACTGAACATGACACAACACCAGGCTCTTCTATCCCAACCAACACAAATGTGGGGGATAAAAACAACTCGTAAAGTTGAGCTTAAAAGCAGAGCAAATATTAAAAATATTGTAATAGGTCTTAAGGCTTGACTAAAGACCAAGAAAACAAAATCCTTCCATTTCTCTTGTGGCTTGGAGAGCAGGTTCAAAAAGCACAGGGCACAGCAGCAAAAGGTCTGATCACACAGGATTTTAAAACCCAAAAGGAAAATCACAAGTATTCCCTGATTGGAAACCCAGAGAGAACAAAGGTGAGTGTAGCTCTTTCTAAAATTCAGAAGAAGGAAGAATGAGGAAGATGAGGCATTCACTGAAATGTCAGGATAAAATCAATACAGCATTTTCTGGGAAATCAATGCAGAAAGTGGAAGACATTGGAGATAACAGAGAGGCAAATGCTTCTCTGGAGCAGATGAAAACTCCAACAGTGGCATAGAAAACAGGTGTTGTTTTCATAATTAAAACTCAAGGGAAACCTGCCTAAAGGGAGCTGTAATAATGAAATAGGGGGAAAAAATACCCATGGAGAACAACGTCTCATTAGGAGAGATAAACTTCACATGTGAACAACACTGAGTTAAATGACAAATTGTTTTTCTTAATGGCACTCTGGTGTGAGACAGGTTCAGAGGTTCTGCTTGTTTTGCTGCAAACTGGTGATTAATGACTGCAAGGGTTTCCACACAAGTGTGAAAGACAGGAGTGGAAAATGAAGATGCAAGTTGTCTCTCCAAAGGGACACTTTATAAAACCAGTGTCTGGACAGAAATAGGAAAGCCTTTGAGAGATTAGGAAGCCCTTCTAATAACTGGCAGTGGAATGGCCCAGTTTAGTTATTTTCTGTTTGGTTTCTAGTTAATGCTGTTTTCCCCTTGTAACCGATGCACACTAAAACCTCACGGGTAAGACCCTGAGGCAATTCTGAAATCATCTACAGCGTATTTTCTCAGAGATAAAAAACATCAGCGACCCCAGTCCCTCTGACTCAGCTTGGTGTGCAGGTACCATTGAGTCAAACGTGGTGCAGGCAGGCAGAGCACTGCTGGAAACCCTCCAGGAAATCTGAAATGTCTGGGTGATTCCACACTTGATTTTCCATAACCTTATCGATATTGTCCCTCAAATGGGGATGCTAAAAGAGGGAGAGAAACTGCTTATGTCAAGAGGTGGCTTGTAGGGCAGAGGGAAACTAGTTTGGGCTGAATAAAACTCTTCTGCTGCAAACAGTTTTTCAGAGGTGCAGTGTAGCACAGGGATTTCTGATAAGGGGTTTTTGGGATAAATGTCTGCAGCAGATCCAATGTTCTCAGGTTTCAGTGTGCTTAGTAGGCACAGCTGGGATTCAGGAGCTGTTACAGTTGACTAACTACCTGCTGCATGCCCAGAAGTACCAAATAAACCAATAAATCCTCAAATCTGTAAGCAAGCAGAACCACTGTTCCAGCAAGTTCCTGGGTGGGAAGAAAAGATAAACCATAAAGAATTCTGTAAGTTGTTCAGAGGTAAAATAGCTTGGCTGTTGCAAATACAGTGACTTGAAATATTTAGTCAAACATGCCTATTCAGCATCAACATGTTTAAAATGTTTAGTTTCTAATTAATACTGTTTTATTAGAATTAATAAATAATAAGTAATGATGTAAAATTAAACAATGGTAATTAAATAATACTAAAAAATTAATAATATTTGAAGAAAAGTCATACTTCTAAAAATGAAAGCTCTGTTGGAAGGCTTGGTCATCATCTGCAAGCAAAAAAATATTAGAAAAGGTGAGACTAATAATGTTGTTACATATGTAATATAGGGTGAGTAATGAATAGCAGTGAATTTGTCTCCGAGCACATTGCTGGAGAGATCAATACTTTATTGAGTTCTAGACATTAAAAAAGGATGGTGGGAAACCAAAAATCATGTGGAAAGCTACTGCCAACACTGGAACCCTTGGGCTGGAAAACTTAGGGAGTTCCACCTCTTTCAATGCATCTCCAAGGCTAAACAGTGACAGCCCTGAGTTTTTATTTCACATGGAATACCAGGAATCATAAGAATCTTCTGCCTCATAGAGAAAAGTTCATGATACTGCCTGGAATTAAACATAGAGCAAGTTGACATTAGGGAAAAAAAATTCTTTTTTCATTCAGAGCTATAAATAATAAGAAAAATAACATAAAAATTTTAAATTATTTTTATGGAATTTAATAGATACTTATATTACCCATTGTGGCAACAGGGTATTGCTATAAAATTTACACCTCCATTTGATATGATTAAGCTGATATAAATGTCTTAGAAGACATAAATCCTTCCTGTGATCTCAGACCATCCAAAGACCTTTTCCTGAAGGTGGCACATGCAGACACAGCATTTTTCCTGTGTATGGAATTTCAGAGTTAAAGAACCTTGGTACACATCCCTCTGACAGAAAAATTCACTTTATTTTGGGAGTCAGTGTGGCAAATGTGAATCACGACTGAGCAACGCCCCATGAATTCAAGGGGGACACATGTAAGATTTTGCAATTAAAATTGCACAGCAAACGTGTAAAGGTGAAATTGTAATTATCAAACTGGAGCTTTGCCAGAAAAGTGGGACAACCTGGTTGTCTTTGTTTGCTATCTCAAGCCTTTTCATTTCAAGAAAAAGCATTTAGGATGCCTTTCCAGAGGCCTTATGCACCATCCTCATCCAAAGTGCTGCTTTGCACATTAGGACTGATAACAAAATATCTCCTGTTCCCAGCAGGGCAGTGGCTCTTTCCCAGCCAGGACTGGGATCCTCCATCTCCTGCCCAGAGTGCAAGACAAGTTTTATTATCTTACAAAAGGATTTTTTTTTTTGTTGAATTATTTTATCCAACCGAAACAAAAACTCCAATGAAAACAGTATGTTATACATGATTCCTTTTATCTTTTCAACTGTGGGACAATTATGGCTGTGAATTTGGGATCATGGAGTCTTTAAGGTTGGAAAAGACCTCTAAGATTTTTGGGTCCAACAGTCCCCCCAGCCAACCCACCACTAAACCACATCTCCAACTCTACCTCTCCACATCTTTTGAATCCCCTTGGCAATGGTGATTCCACCACTTCCCTGGGCAGCCTCTTCCAATGCTTGATCACCCTTTCAGTGAAGAAATTCTGACTAATATCCAATCTAAACCTCCTTGGGGTGAAATTTGCTGCTGGATTTCTTTTTTCTTCTTTTTTTTTTTTTTTAATATTTCCATTATGAACAACAGAATCAAGGTGGAGAAGCTTTTCTATGTGGAGAAGACAGGAGGTGGAGGTAGATGGTGCCATCCTTGTGGTTGGAAGAACTCTTGGTCACTTGATCCCACTTTCCTCTCTTCCAGGTGTCCCTTTGGGTCCTGAGCAACCTGCAGATGTGACAACAAGAGCAAGAGTCTCTGCAGGCAAAATGCTTTGGGGTTGTGCCCAACTCTCTATTTTTATCAAGGAAAAAGATTCTGCCATAAAGGAAGAGTCTGTATTTGGTTGAGTCCCTTTGGCTCTTCCATACCAAGCATCTGCAATGAAATAATTTGCTTTTCTCTACATTCTCATTACAAATATTTCAACAGACCCTCTCCCAAGTCAAGGCACTCTTTCCCCTAGAACAATGGTAATCAAATTATGCCAATCATGTTACTCTGTCCTCTCCAGAAAACAATTCTCTGAAGATTATTGGTACTCTAAATATGACAGTAGTCCAGAAGTCAGGAGTAGAACTTATATACAATCCTGCACATTTTAAAAGTAAAGATTAAAAGGTTTACTGTGTGAACTTAATTCACTTTTTGCTGACATTTTATTGCTTACTTCAAGAAGAATACACAACACTAAATACTATATGTATCTATACAGAGAAAATGAAACAATAGTTTTCAGTCTAGTCACAGTAAAAATGCTTAAGTAGCTATTTTATCTTCTCCATTTTCAACCAGTTGCTTGATTTTTCTCAGTTTTCTTATGAATTTCATCTTGTAAAGGAAAAAAACCTGAACTACTTTGCTGGAGCATTCTTTGATCACAGTACAGCAAGAAGGGCAGCTGGAATCATGGATTGCAAAGAAGTTTCATGAGGAAAGTTTTCAAGCTGCAGCTGTGCTCCTAAGGCAGAGCCAGCCCCAGGCCCAAGCACTGCCTTGTGGCAAAATTGCACTGCTCGTTGCTGGAATGGTTCCTGGACTCATTTTTGGCCCATTCCAAACAGCAGCAGCCACAGAGCATCTGGTGGTTTGCACACAGGAATCATGGCTGGTAGAAAAATCAAGTGCAGTTGTTGGTTGTGGAGGATGAGAAAGCTGATCTGTGTGGATCTGAGCTCTCTCTGGGACTGGGGAGAAGCCACTGGCTAGTTTTACAGTGATAAAATTATGGTAGAGTAATAAATTATTATTAAATTTAGTTGCTAGCATAATCATAAAAACTGAAACTTAATTTATTACATTTACAGTCAGACCAAGAGTCTGGAAATATAGCTGGAAAGCCTGTTGCTGGGTAGTGACTGGTAAAAGAGTCATGAGAAAGCCAGAACAAGGCTGGTACAGGCAGGTACCTGTCCAGTACCTGCCCCAGACCCCAGCAGATGGGGAGGCCTGGGGCATTCCTGACCCACTGATTGTGCTGATGTTTTGAAAACCCTTCCTTGCCTCTGGGATCAGGGCTCTGCAGAGTCATTCAGCTTCTGGAAATTCTCTGGAATTCTGGAAATGTCCATGAAATAACATTTAATTGGCCAAAGTAGCAGCCAAGCCTGGTGAGACAGCCAGGCAGTGCTTGAGCTGTGGAGAAAGCAGAGAAGGGAGATGTACTGCAGTCCACCAGGAATGTGATGTGGTGAGGATTTGTTGCAGGAACAGTCAATAACCACAATCAGCATTGCAGAGTTTGGGGTCTGTGCACACACAATAAAAAGAAGGTTTTGTCTGAGGAAGGTTAAAATAGGAAACAATAATAAGAAAAGCAACACAAGCATGTAAATAACATAATTTTCCAGTTTCTATACAGTGATCAGAGGCATAAAGATAATAAATTATTTGCCCCAGCTTGAATAGGATATGTGTGTCCTGACCAGGAACGTTTTTCCTCTGCTTTTGCCCTTATTTGTCCTCAGTCAGATTTATAAGATTCTAACTGCTTCCCACATTGGCCAT
Organism: Notiomystis cincta; assembly: GCA_013398075.1. NCBI lineage: Eukaryota > Metazoa > Chordata > Aves > Passeriformes > Notiomystidae > Notiomystis > Notiomystis cincta. The sequence continues at coordinate 158,098 of VZRX01021024.1, read as the reverse complement.
CCACACATAACAATTTTTAAGGAGCCCTGCAAATAAAGCCTGTGTCCAAAAGAGGGACAGAAGGTCTGCAGGACTTTGGAGGAAGGATTTGAAAAATCACAGAATGAGGAGAGCTACTTGAACTCACCCTAAATGCATTTTGAGGAGTAAGAATATAAGGTATATTTGCAAATGCATATTAGCAGGAAAATGCAGTGACAGCAAACGACCTGAATCAGTCATCATACACTCATTTTAACAGACCTGCCAAAACTCCTAATTAAGGCCTCCCTCAGGACTTCTGTTTTCTATCTCATTATCCTGATAAAGTGGACACCAATGAGTCCCTTAATGAGGATTAAACTGTAGGCTTTAGTTAAATTTGCATCTCACATTTTCTGTCGACGAGACTCTCCCGAAATACACCAGATACACTTGCCAGTTTCTAATTCAGAATTCAAAATACTGTATGGAAAAAATCTGGTAATAGAATTCCTCTTCTTTGCTCTTAGAATTGTCCAAAAATAAGAGATAAGAAAGTGTCTGTTTTGATAAATACAGCATTTTCCCATCCACAGGCCAACAGTGTGTGTCATATTGCTGTGTATGTGGCTTAAAAGGGACAGCTGCTCCAGGGACCTGGGAACACTCTCTTTATATTTCAACAGAAGGAGAAACTGAAGCGGAAGCAGATGTTTGTGGCTGTATCATGTGTGAGATAAGGCCTTTGGAGATTTATTTTTTCCCCAACAGCAAGTGTTTAAAGTCTCATCTTCCTTAAAGGAATTTTGATTTTGTGCCTGACCCAAGAAATATGCTTTGTGTAAATTCACATGACAGAATTCCTTGCTGATGGTTTTAGTCAACGCTGGGGCTGAGCCTTTAGGATGTTCTGAACACAGAGGTGATCCATGGCCAGGTGGGACCTTGCTCTTGTGCATCTCCTCCCCTGCCCTGCTCTCACCTCTGAGGCACCACCACTAAAACTCATCCACACAATGGCCTGGAGGACCTGGGAGACAGGAGGATTACCTGGACACCAGGCCAGAAAAGGGTTGCTTTGCCTTCCTAAACTCTGCAAGTCCAGAATCAATGTCTCAGTTTATACAGAATGTTCAATAGAACTTAATTAATACCTTCTAAATGAAGTTTATATCCACCCACCTGAGATCTGTGAACCAAGAAGCTCATTTCTTTCTGAGTAATCCTTGCTCTTCAAAGTGGTCAAGGATCAACACTGATGCTCACAGGAGCATCTCATATTCTTACCTCAATCTAATAACTGACATCTGAATTCAGATTGGTGAGAAAATTTATGCTTCAGAAAAGACAAGGACAAGAAGGAATGGTTTTAAACTAAAAGACAAGAGATTTAGATTGGATATTAGGAAGAAATCCTCCCCTGTGAGGGTGGGGAGGCCCTGGCACAAGGTGCCCAGAGAAGCTGTGGCTGCCCCTGGATCACTTCCAGGGAAGTGTCCAAGGCCAGGTTGGACAGGGCTTGGATCATCCTGGGATAGTGGGAGGTGTCCCTGCCCATGGCAGAGGTGGAACTGGATGAGCTTTAAGGTTTCTCCAAACACAAACCCTTCTGTGATTCTATGATTCTACAATTTAGAGATCTTATTTGAGACTCCCAGGGGTGTGTGTGCATGTGTATGGCCTGGCACACAGCTTTTTTATGGCTGGGGGATAAAAATTTCTTAAGAAGTATTTTCCATTATTTTTGCATGTCATGATCTACCAAATCTGAGCTGGGAAACACTTCAATGCTACAGAAACAACATCACTGTCCCCAGTTAAGTTCAGATAGGAAACACAACACCAATTGTAACCACAATGAAAACAATGAGATTTGAAAGAAAATCAGAGACCTCAGGCAAAGCCAGAGGAAATATGCAGGAAGACTTCAGTCACAAAGGCTTCTTTTTTCCTACTTTGGCATCATTGCCCATAAAATGATGTCAGAGAAAGGTTTTTTAAAAAAAAAAAAACCCTTATTCTTTTGCCCACCCAACAACAGCTGCCATGACCAGAATTCTGCTCTCTATCTGCTGTGATGCCAAAGCAGTTTTTAGCTCACAGTGGGGATCTGTGCTCAAAAAGATTCCCCCCTACACACAAGAGCAGAGGGAGTTATAGGGGTGCCCAATTTTATGTATCTTCCAACAGCTGGAGGGAAGAGTGGTTTTGACACAAGCATTTTTCTTTTTCCCATTTCATGGCAAGAAATGAGTCACACTAATTCAGCAAACTATATATGTTTGGGAATGTTTTTCCTTTAATTCAATATAGATGGATACACTGGAGAAGGACTGATCATGATCTTGGTGCAACAGTGAGGTGGATCCAGTGAAAGAACAGATCAGAGATCGAAAACAAGCTAAGAGAAAGCCTCTCCTCAAAGAACAGGCAGCCAGCCCATGGGATTCCCTCTTTCCAGGCACTGACCTCAGATATTGTAAGGGCCAGATCTTCTGATAATGTCAAGTGCTGTCCATACAGCTTTGTAGACAAGAAGTTCATGGAGCTATGTAAAAAACATGATTTCAAGTTCATGAAACCCTTGAGCTGTAAGTTATTGCAGTCTGGGAGAGAATTCTGAAGAAATATTGTACACACACATTATTTTTTGGCTCCTACTGGAGACAGGATACTGGTCTGATCCAGTACAGCAATTTTTTGTTCTTAAATATCAGCACATTTTACTTGGCCTTACAATGTGCAATATTTTGGCTTCCTAGTCCTAAACTCCCAAACAAGAGTTTTTTCCCCACAAATTTAAAAACAAGAAGGAAAACAATAATCAATTTGTTTTGTTCTGATTGATCCAAGCTGACTTTTATTTTGCTTTTCTTTTTCAACATTAAATTGATAAATATGTTATTTGCAGTCAAAGCTAAGATTTGCTTTATTTCATTTAGTGACTAGCTCATTTGGACTTGATTTTAAGCAGGTTTGCATAATGACAGTCTGTTGTGCTTCTTAATTTGGGAATTAGGGATCTTGGAGGAACCCTACTGTTTACCAGCTTCAGTAAAATATCAATTTTAAATTCATTCCAATGGGTTCAGTTTCTGCTCTTCCCTGTGGAGAAGCACACCTCATATAATGTGGTGCACTGATTCCAGTGGCACCCCAAATGGTGGGTAACCCAAATCTCCTGTACCCCAGAGACCACACCTCTGCACAGGAGACCTCACAGCTGGCACTCCTGAGATGTGTTTGTTTGGTGACCATGATAAAGAAACTGTTTTGAGTGAAGGGACTGACAACTTGGAATTCACTTCAGCCCTTTTCTAACAGTCAGGGCATTTCTGCAAATCTTGTCTCTACATAGAAATATTCTCAGTGAATCTGCTATAAAAAGGCAACATTTGCACTGTAAGAATAAAAATTGCACTGATTAAGATTTTCATGTCTTCTTTCTTATAGCAGGACCTACCATACACTGGTGTTCTGGCACTTCCACTTTTGGCTAGAACTGTAACAGTTTAATTCAGGTCATTCATTCTATTCTGTGAAATGAGGACACAATTTTTAATGGCCACAGTCACTGTGCCTGACATCTTCCTTCTGCTGCCAGGACTGAGGTGACTGAAGTTAATGGACAGTCAGCATATTGACATAAAGGAATTTTTAGTCATAACTCTGGGGTCAGAAAGTGCTTTCAGTATGGTTTTGAGTTGCAGGATAACACTGGGAAATAACTTGGATGAGCTCATCCCTACCTTACTTTTCATCAAGTCATTTACAGCAGCACCTGCTCCCAGTGGGATTGATCTGGTTACATTTCCATCATTTGGAGAATTAGAGAATTCCAGAACAGTTTGGATTGGAAGGGACCCTAAAGATTATGCAGTTCCCACCCCCTGCCACATCTCAGAAATAAACCTCTTAATTTAGCAGTGATGAATCCCACTCCAATATCTTCTCTGCATTTCCTTAATATTCAAATCTGAAAGCCAAAGACTGGTTGAGATAGGGCTTTGTATAATTTGATGGAAAGAAAGAATACAATGTACTGGAATGCTCCAGTTTTGCTTTAGACACAGATTTTCCCATGCTCATCTAAAAAACAAAGCTTTGTTCATCAGTTATTGACATAAATTGAGATTATGGTATAATGACAAAGATCATCTTCATATGACAGAGAGAACCAATATCAGATAAGCATCATACTTATAACAATAAATTTTAGAACACCAGATATATTTCAGGAAAATCACATTTTCCCAGGGGTTGGTCTCTGTGCAATTGCATCTCTTACTTTCAAAAGAAGGAAAAACACATTTTAAAACCATTAAAAAGAGTAGAAACTCCTTCTATAAGTATCTAGACAGTCATGTATGGAGCTGGAGGCTCCCCTTGCCAGTTTTCCAAGGCACATGATGCTTTCTAAAGAGACCAAGTTGCTGCTTACTCTATATTTTAGTATGGGACAAAAATCTGTCTCTGATGGTTTTGGACACCTTGTTACATCCCATTCTAAAATCTGTCAAGCATGTGATGACAGCTGAGGCACAGAGGAATGCTTCTCTGGCCCAGGAACAAGAAGGCCCACAAGGAAAATGTGCTGATTTGCTAAAACTCTTTAAGTTTCCAGATACAGCTGTAGGATACTGAGCATGTCTCTGTAAAGTATCACAAATATCAGGACTTTTGTCTCCATGGATTATTGAGGCAGGCAGTTCCCATCTGAACTGTTCCCCTGTAATTTGGGCACTGCCAATAGAGTAGTCCTGAAATCTCATGCTGACAGACAGAGCTGCATTTGGATTCACCCATATCCCAGTTGCCTAGAGGTTCTGATGGAACAGTTTTTTCAGGAGATTTCAAACCAGAACTCTAATGACTTGTGTTTGCTATCGTTGTGCAGACATATCTTGACTCAAAGAAACAAGAAACAGAGTTTTGTGTGTATTTTTTTTAGGATAAATGGTGCCAGGGAAGGTAACCAGTCCGAGAGAGTTATCTAATATATCCTTGCTGGTGTTGCAATTAATATAATTGTTCAGTGGGAAAGCACAGACATGGGGAAGGTTATTATATTTTGTTTAAATTTTGTAATAGAAGCATTCCTCAAATGTTTTCCCCAGCTTGGTACCAATGAGACAATAAAAAGATGTGGTGTCCTGTTTCTTAGCACCAGATGTCCACGTGCTCTCAGAGCCTTTGTAGACCCCTATGACTTAGGCTAAAACACCCTGTCTTTGGTTTAAGCCCACCTGGGGCTTCACTAAAATGGTGCCAAGCACTGGGACAGGCTGCCTGGGGCAGTGGTGGAGTTACCCCCTCTAGAAAGATTTTAAAAACCTGTAGATGTGGCATTTGGGGACATGGTTTAGTGGTGGGCTTGGCAGTGTTTGTCAGTGTTAGATTAAGAGTTGGACTTGAGGACCTTACAGGTCTTTTTCTACCCTAAAAAATTCTATGAGTCTATGAAAACCAAACCCAAAATTACATCTTGTATGAAAATGTACAGGTAACTGAAGTGACTTTAAAAATCTTTCTGGGTAGGAACAATTCAAGAGTACAGTCTATTCCAATCTTATCTCCACATCTTTCCTGCCAGAAATCTCCCTCCTTCAGTGTACCTGGAAATATGCAGAAAACACAGAGATTTCACTTGGCAAAAACCTCAAATCAACACAGTTACAGTGAGCAAAACTTTTAACCTTGTCCCCAAGTCTGTCTAGAATAGTTGTTCTTATGCTGTTTTCTTTTGGGAATAAAACCCTATCTCTCCCCTGCAGGTATCCTTTCTCTCTTTGTAGTAGCATAGTTACTGGGATCCAATTTAAAATGTTCAAACCCCTGAATTCCTCAAAAGGCAGTGTGAAACTACACCTCACACACCACTGCAAAAATAAGCAAGCTTTGATTTATTTCAGAAGTGCAGTGTTCCTTCACTCTCACTAAAAGTTAGTTGTACAGGAGAGGTGTTAACCTGGCTAAAATACAGGGTTATAAAGATTCTGATTCTTTTCCCAGCTTTGCTGTAATCTACACTTTGAGTGTAGATCAATCACCCAAAATTATCCATCTGTAAGTCAGGCATCCATTCAGTCCCTGTGGCTTCCTGGACAATGAGCAGGGAGAATGAAAACACAGAGAGGATGTTTATGGTGTTTATTACAATGAATATTGACACATGCTTATCAATAAACACATCAAGATTTTAATAAAGATATTCTCCTGCAGGTTGGATATATTTTGTTCTGTCACTATTTACAGAAGGAGTCTAGATGACAAGTTTGGATTCTGTTTATATTTTTAGAGCAGATAGTTTTAAATATGATGAACCCCAGGTTTTGTTCAGAAGAGTGCAGTGATTAATTGCAACATCAGTTCCTCTCCTCTTGGGAGCACTTTACACAAGCTCTAACCAAGCTGGATCACCCCCAAACCCCACTGTATTTCTTGCAGCCTGTCCACTCCTTTAAAATATAAACCCCCTTTTGAACAAACTTGCCTCGTGCTTGTTTTGGCTGCCAAACCGCGCTGTTTCCCGGGCCCTGGCTGAACTGTACCGCAGGAGCACTAGGTGGCAATGCTGTTACAGCGAAAGCTCCAGCAGCTCCCTGAAATCCGCCGCGGGGGCTCCGCGAGCGGGCCCCGCTTCTGCCGCGGCTGCGGGACCCGGCTCGGAGCGTCCCCTCTGCCGGGGGCTGCTGAGGACACTCCTGGGGACAGTTCTGGCCCACTCAGCACAGGAGAGGCATCCAGGGGCTGGGGAAGGGTCCAGGGAAGGGAACGGAGCTGGGGAAGGGTCTGGAGCACAAGTGCGATGAGGAGCAGCTGAGGGAGCTGGGAAAGGGGCTCAGCCTGGAGAAAAGGAGGCTCAGGGCTGGTATTCTCACTTTTTACAACTCCCTGATAGAAGATTGTAGCCAAGAGGGTGTTGGACAAGAGAAACAGCCCCACGTTGTGGCAGGGGAAGTTTAATCTGATTATTAGAAAAAATTTCTTCATGGAAAGGGTTGTTAAGCGCTGGAACAGGCTGCCAAGGGAGGATGTGGGATCACCATCCCCGGAGACATTTAAAAGATGTGTGGGTGTGGCACTTGGGGACATGGCTTAGTGGTGGCCTTGGCAGTGCTACTTTAACAATTGAACTTGATGACCTTAGAGGCCTTTTCCAGCCTAAACAATTCCACAGTTCTGTGGTTTTGGCTGCCTGGGCTTGCTCCAAGTGAGGAGTAAGTGGTCAATTTGTTCCCACTTTCAATATAAAGCAAACAAAGATGATGACCTGACATTCAGCACAAATTTCATCTTCCCCATATAATTTCCAGTGGTTCCAGGGAATATTGAATGGCAAATATTGAATGAGGAACACACAGGAATGAGCTGACCGTCCTACCAGGTTGGGGTTCAACCATCACACCAGGGAAAGTGAAAACTCAAGCTTGATCCTAATAATGGGTGAGATCATAAAAAGTCTTCACTTGTGCTTCCCCTTTCCATATGTACTATTTGCAGTGAAATCAAAGACAATATTCCTAGGTATAAAACCTTGATTGTGGACAGCTTTTGCTAAGATAAGTTCTTTTGAGGACAAAGCCAGTGCAAGTGTTCTCCAGCTACCAGTTCACCACAGCACAGCAAGAAATCTGTGTTTAATTGATTCCAAGACAAGTTAATACAAATAATCAGTATTATCAGATCATGATTTTGAGAGGCCTCTCCACATGTTCAGTATTTATTTCAATTCATTTTAATTCATATAATTTGCCATTATAATAAACTTTGTGAATTGAGTCTATGGATACCAGCAGAATAAGGGACTGTTCTGGTGTGAGTTTATCCCATCACTACAGGAACCAATTTTTAATTTATTTTTATGGAAATCCTGCATCTTGTTTGACAACAAAACTGCTCACAGTACAGAAACCCCCACCCCATGTCCCAGGGTGAGGAGAAAATTTATCTTCAATATTTTGGTCCTGGAATTACTTCATAGTTTAATGTACTTTACAAGATGGTTGGACTTGATGATCTTAGAAGTCTTTTCCAACCTCAGTGATTCTATGACTCTGTTCTAAATGTAAGGCTATGTAAAAAAAAATAAATTAAATGAATGGATGCATATCCATGGACTTGTAAGAGTTTTGCATGAGTATGTGTAGCCAAATGTGTGAGGTTGTTTCATGTTAAATTTGGATTTTCTAGAAATTTTCTAGTAGGAAAGAATGAGTAGTGCTGCTAACCTAAAAGGCAAGTGCACTTTCCTTTTTCATTCTCCCATTTATATAGATTTTTTTCCTTACCAAAGTGCAATTAGAATATTTTCCACAAGCATGTAAATTTAGCTACTCTGGGTGGAATTGGTTTTCTTCTTGGAGCAGCTCATAGGTCCTGATTTCATAAATGACATAAACATGAGCTGCCCCAAAAAGATTCCTGCTTTTCCTTGTCTTACCTGACCACTTTTCCTTCCTCCTTCTAATCCCTGAACTCTTCTGCAGTGTGTGAGAGCAGGGAAGTTGTCTGTTTAAACACATTTTTTCTTGTCTGTTGGGAGAAATCCATGGTCTGGGTGGTGATTGAGAAAATATACTGCAAAAAACCAACCAAATGAATAAATATATAACATCAAAAAATTAGTTACTGGTCCTGAGGAGTTTTGTGGGTTTGGATTTTGTTTGTTTCCTTAATATGTCATTACAAGATGGGGAGGGAAACAAGAAAAGATTTCATTGCTCTTATGGAAAGAGCAGTTTCTTTTTTAGGCTCAGAGCCATCCTTTTAGACCAGAATAAAGACAGGAAAGAAATAAGGGAATTTTGCTGGGGTTTAGCCATGTGATCCTGCTCAGGCTTTGACAGCACAGCGAAGTTGTGCTGATATCTGAAGAAAAATCAGAAGCAGCTATAAGGTGGAAAGTTTAAAGAAGTGAAAGGATGTGCATTTCTGGCCTTATTCATGTCTCATTAGCTTCTGGCACAGTAAATTGCCTAGACCAGCGGAAAACACTTGTTCTTTTTCTTTTTTAATGCAAATTTTTTGGAAAAAAATTTGTAATGTCAGGGAAAAAAATATGGTGCCCAAAGAACAGACCGGACGCAACATTTTCAAAAGCATCAGCAATGACAATTAAGAGTTTATGTCCTCCATCCCCCTTTCCAAGCTGGTTTATCTCCTCATAACTCCCTCTGATAAAACATATCAGCAAATTTTCAAAAGTACATTCTTGCCATTAGATTCTCCATGTTTCTGTGCTCAGTCAATAAATCCCTTTGACCAGGACAGGGACATGAGAACATCTACAAAGGAGGTAATTTAACACATGCTGAAATCAGTGGTGTTTGGATGATCCCTTTGTCTCAATACATGCCTAAGTGGGAATTTCCAGAGGTTGTTGGATGCTGAAAAATGGGGCTAAAAATTCAAGCCTTTTTTGCAATGACCCTACACTTCCAGAAACCAAAATATCCCTGATCTGGTCTCATGGATCACAGTGAAGTGACAGCCAAATAAATACCCCAGCAGCCTCCAGACCTTCCTTTTCCTTACTAATTCCAAAATGAATGACTCCAAACTCCCAGAAGAAAAAAAGTAGGGAAGAGCAATGCCCTTTCTCCTTGAGGAAGACACTGTGACTCAAGAGAACATTTTAAACCTCACAGGGCTTCCTGTCCACAGACCATTTGTGGTTCCTGTGTGATTTACCTCCTACACCCTCAACAGAATTCCCAAAGAAGAACCCCAGTGAAGAAATTTAAGATTGAAAGTAGGCACATGAGGCCAGTCAGACATCCTGGAGCTGGATGAGGCAAGCAGATCATTAGAGCAGTTGGAACAATCCTGAAAAATGCCATACTCTCTGGAAAACTTCTAGCTGGAATGTAAATTGTCTTTTATTTTTCTTTGACTTTTCAATAAAGGACTTCCCCCCACCCCAAATCCCTGGCCTTTGAACCTCCTTCCCATTAACTTTCTCACCTATATTTTTAATAAAATACCTTGGTATATGATGGTGTTTGGAAAAAGCCATGCAGAAATTTTTTTTTTTTTATTTAATAAGACTGAAAGGTACAATTAGGAATATCTCTATGATTTTTTCAGCACATATAATTAAAAATACATATTGGAGTTAAAAACCCCAGCAAACCACAGACCAAAACATCTTTCTTCTCTTTTAATGATACTTTCTTTTGCATTCAGAGCAAATATATTTCATATAAACAGAGGAAATTCACTGAATCATAGAATGGTTTGGGTTGGAAAGACCCAATACTCTCAGCCTGTCCTCATAGCAGAGGTGCTCCATCTCTCTAATCTACTTGGTGGCATCCTCTAGGTTTGCTCCAACAAGTCCATGTCCTTCCTGTGCTGGGGACCCCAGAGTTGGATTAAATTGCTTAATATATATGACTCATTAATGTATGGCTTCAATGTGCAGTTCCACCTGTTGTAATTCCACCCTCAGACAGGCAAAGGCACACATTACACTGGAAGACACCATTCTTAATGCTTCTTGAAAATGCTCCAGTGTTTTAAGGGTAACCTGGGCCTCCACAAAGCCCACTTTGTGTTGTTATAACTGTTAAGGCAAAATTGGCTGTGAGAAAGATGTTAATTCTGGCACAATAACTTGGAAAGTTTCATGCCACAGTGCAGCATAAAATGGTGATTAGATGAAGAAAAATTAAATAGCTCCTTTTGTTTTAATGGTGATGTGCAGTCTTTCAAAGAAGCAGCTGCACAGTCCATGACTTTCCCCAGACACATTAAAGAAAAACCTTCGTTTTCCTGCCCCATCAACCCCATAAATTCTGTTGGATTGCTCGCCAAGTTGATTTAAAGTGGTTGCTCAATGAAAAGAAAGTGTTGATTCTAAATTTCAATGCTTTGTTATGTTCTGAGGGAAGCTGCAATCTGCTTTCATGGACAAAATGAGACTTTTCACCCCTCAGTTCAGATTGTGAAGGTTTTATTACTCGTATTATAGGACAATCACTGGTTTTAGTTTTTTTTTTTAACCTAGTTGAAGTTTTTCTCTTATTTTTTTCAAAGGAATCACTGATTGCTCCAAGCAGAACTCACTCCATGTCCTCTGGAGTTTCTGTCCCACCTGTGCAGCAGTGTAACTCAGCCCTGAACCAGGCACAGGGGGCTGAGCCCTCCCTTCTTTGGGCACTCCAGATTCCCACTGAAGCACCCAGTGCTGGATTCAGCCTTCCACAGCAAACAAATGTCAATACACAGATGGTCACACCAGCAGAATTTTCCCACAGACATTCACTCGATATTTTTAAGCAAAAAATACTTTCCATGTGTCCTCAGACCTGTTGTTCACCCCAAGTATTCCAGGCAATTTAACCTGCAGGCAGTTGGGTTTGTTTTTTCCCTGAGAAAAGCACAGAGATATAACAGCAAAAAAAAGCCCCCAAAAATAAGCTGGGAAGAAGATGAATGAGACAGATGGACAGAGGGACTGATAGTTTGATATGCAGAAATAGTTTACTTGTAGAAAATCCAGAAGGATGTTTAGAGAACACAGACTACAGCTTGTAAATGGGAAGAGTTCAAAGTGAGGCCTGGGTATTCCAAGACAGGCATGTGTAGGCTGGGAAGTAAATGTGTGTGTGACACACAAAAGCTTATTTCTCAAAAGAAAAATTCCCTTTTCCCCCTGAAAAACAAGGATTTTAAGTGTGAGGTAAATATAGATGAGGCTGAGACACGCTGAATAACAGGAACATCAACAGGAGGATGAAGCACTCTCTGGAGAGATTTGCCTCACAGACCATGGTAGAAAATCCAGATGACTAACTGGGATGAAGGATTTTCTTTTACAAAGTCCCAGTAAAAGACTACAAAATCAACTGGTCAAGGGCAGTATTGGGATCCTGCAGTTCCCTGCAGGCTGTAGAGCCTTCTCTTGGAAAAAAAGCACTTATGCTACTGAAGCCTCATGAAAGTGTGAAGCAAAACACATGGACAGAGATGAAAGACAATATAAATTAACCTAACTCTCCTGGGAAGGGTACCAAGTAGGTCCTGAAGAAACAGAAATAAACAGTGCTGGTTCTGTTGTACAGAAACTGGAGCATTTCACCAACACCTGGCTGTGGATGAGCCTTTGTCATGAAAAACACAGAGAACTTAACACAGACCCAGGACATGATTCATTCAATTGTCATTGAGTTCCAGTGCGTGGGACAGTCCAAGGGTCCCATACTGTTCTGTAGATAAATATGCATATAAATATACAGATAGGAGACATTGGTCAGTAACATTGTAGTCAAAGACCATCCTCCCCCCAAAGATTTCAGTGTTCAGAGAAATTGTGGGACTGCATTTTCTGACTCAATTTTCTGGATAAAACCAGAACTGTCAGAAGATACTCTATTAGTGCAACAAATATAAAAATAAATATCTTTTAGCCAAGCCTATTGGTAGCCTATTAAAATACCTGATCTATTATTGAAAGGCTTACAATGATTTCTCTCTCCCCAGTACTCTTTCAAGCACCCATTATTAAATTCTGAGTAGTTTGAAAAATTAAATTTCCTCTTTCAATACCCTCCTGTCTCTCCTACCCCTTCGTTTAGATTTCTAGCATGCTTTTGTGACTATCAGATTTCTCAATCCTTTCCTTCCTCTCCATTTTCTCCTGCCTTTCCACAAGCCTGATTTCTCCAGGACCCCACAAGTTTGTACCCTGCTCCCTCTTATATCTCTTATCTCCATCTTCTTCTCAAACATTCTAATTCTGATCTGATACAGGCTTGCCACCCTTTGCTGCTGCTCCAGATTTGGCTCCTGCAGGAATGATATCCATGGTGTCAATCAGCATCTCCCTGTTGCCTGCACTGCAGCAGCCTCCAATTTACACCAGCTGAGGATCCAGCCTTCTGCTGCCAGAAGTCGTAATGATTTTGCAGAAATATGGGTCTCTCTCTCCCTCTCTTTCTCTTTTTTGTTTCTCTCAGCATGAAAGATCTAATTACAAATTGCTGAAGGCTTGCTACAAATATTTTTTTAAAAAAAGGAGAAAAAAAGATACCCTTTTGACTCTGCATTGTCTGTTACTAATTTACTGAAAGGAATTGGATCTATGTTTTCACCCAAATAAATATTTCTACTCATGAATACTGAGAACAACTATTCAGTGAAATATCTCCATGGAGAGGTTTTAAACTTATTTTCACAGCTGTGAGTTTGTTCAGGCTGATGTTACTGGATATCAGTGCTCTGAATGATAGCAACATTGCCATGATATAATGTGAACAGAACCATCCAGCCTGACTTCCTGCTCCCTGGAAATACCAATTATCCTACCTCCTGATACCTCCAATCCAGCAGGTGGGATGTGTGCCATATTTTCATTTGTCATGATCATACTCAGGGTGAGGACACAGTGAAGGCTGAAGGTGACATTCCTGCTGGAAGGCTGAACAGTGTGAGGGCCTTTTCTCTGCCCCTGGGGCCAGCCAGCTGCAGCAGGGACTATCCTGATTTCTCCTGGGACCCCTGTCAAGGAGTGCCCTGGGAACAGCTGGGTCATGGCAGAGGGGTCTCTGTGACACTTGATGGACCCAAAATGTCTTGCAAAGAAATGAGGAGAAAGGGAAAGTCGGTGCAGAGACTGCTCAGCAAAAATGAGAACCTTATGGGATTCAGGTGGTGAAGAAGGTCCAAGAGCCCTAGAAGTGAGCTCCTGACAGAGGCCTCCAAACCAGAGAATGGTTGGGATTGAAGTGATCTCTGAAAGTCAGCTGGTCCCTCCTCCCTGCTCAAGCAGGGCCACCTAGAGCAGATCACCCAGGACCCTCTCTCCATCTGGAGAAATAATATCTTCTTTCCATAGCTGGACTTTAAGTAACAGGCCTCTGATTGTTACAGACCCAGCAATCTTCACTGGAACATCTTCCTGCCCCAGTTATCACCCTGCAGAACTTACAGTGCACTTTCTCAAGTAGCTGCTACCAAAGAAAGAATAGAATTCCTGCTCACATCACTAGAAACAGTTCCACCTTTTTCTTGTAGCTGTGGAATGACCTTTTTCTGTCTTCTGAAAGGACTGTTTCTCCTTAATTTGTAGTCGCTTACCCCTTAAGATCCCCAAAAACAAAGGTGTAGAATTGCACATATCCTTGGCAGAAGTGAAAATGACAAAATACAAAGGTGATGTCAAAGTGGACTCAGAGAAGAAGATGGAGAAGCAACACATGTCTCAGCTACCTAAGCCTGTGGACCATGACCCAGGATTCCTGAATCCTTCTGGAGAGCTGACTCAAGGTGAGTCATGGAATGGCTGGTGTTGGAGGAGACCTTAAATATCATCTCATTCCAGCTCCTCTGCCATGGGCAGGGACACCTTCCACTATCCCAGGTTGCTCAAAACCCCATCCAACTTAGCCTTGAGCACTTCCAGGGATGGGGCAGCCACAGCTTGTCCAGGCAAATATTCCAAGACATTTCTGATACCCATAGCTGCTCTTGGCTTGGCAGCTGCATTGAACACTGGGTGGTTCAGTCTTAAAATGAACCTTCCCCAAATGCCCCAAACCATATCAGCCACCACAATTGTGAAGAAAAAAAAAAATCTTCTGAAAAGAACAGTTTTAGGATTTATACCTCCTCCAGCACCACTACTGACACCAATACAGTACTCCAAAACTGGAGTGAAACACTACCAGTCACTAATATTAACAAGTTTGTTTGTACATTTGTGTTTTCTGTAAGTTTCAGTTGGTTAAATAAAGTCATGTAGGGACATTTGAGGCATCTTGTGATATGAGTGCACAGAGTGGTCTGGCCTGGCACTGGCTTTTCAGGAGATCTGTGTCCTTATGGAGCTGCAGAGTCCTCCCAAGTGACACAGAAATAAGGAAGCTGAGCCCCGTCTGCAGTGCCCCTGCAGGGACCCTGACAACCTTCTCGTGGCCTTTGTCTCAGAAAGGTCTCTGACCTGTGTGGAACAGACACCTGGACACTGCTCACCTCCTGCCATGAGGAGCTCGTCTCTGGTTAATCAAACAGCCCAGATTATCTACTGAGAAGCCAACAGATTTCCTTAATCCTTAGCAGTGAGCCTGCTCTTTCCAGCCCCTGAACATGTTTTAGTTCAGCTGATCATTGCTCATCCTCTTATGGTTTACAATGCAGGTCATGAACTTGGAGTATAATATTCCAGCACTTACGTTTTTAAAGTGCAATCCATGTACCATTTTAAGCAGAGAAAATACTCAATTAGATGGCAGCATGATACTCTAAGTACAATGCTATCTGACAGGGCAAACAGGAGAAGTAATTGTATTTGTTTAATTCAAGAAATCGAGTGGACAAGGGTATCCAGACCTTTCTCTTACCCTTATTACTTGTTTCAATTTTGTTGCTGGTATTTTTTTCCTCCTGTTTAATAGGCAAGGCAGCTGACAACTGAATTAATACTCTTCCCTTAGTATGCCACTGGCTCATGACAATAGCCTTAGGGGTAAGATATAGATAACTGAGAAGTTTTCTCACTGTTGTGATATATTTTTTCATATGGTTAATAAGGCAATTGAAATGACATCCTGTCACAGTGGTAGAATCCCACGAATTTGTGATGTCCCTTGCGTTGCCACTAGGAGGAGATGCACTGTGCTGTTATCCCCCTCGCCTTTTCCTGGGGAGCACATTGAGAGGATATGACAGTCTGCAAGCTCCAGCGTCCTTTAGTGTTGCTAAGGATTAGCTACTGTTTATTATCACTAATGGGAAAGGGCTTAGGGCTGAATTGTTGTTGCTCCACTGTGGATTTCGTTTCACAAGCCTCACAAGAGTGCCCTTATATTCCAATCAGGGAGTTCAGCTAAAGAAGCACAAATAAGACAATCATCAGCAATTAAAACAAAACAAAACAAAACAAAAATAATGGCTCTATCTGCATAAGAAGACAATTAATTGCTTATGAGCAATTGGATAGCTTTCCTTATAACAGTCTATCAAAGCTTGTTGGGCCCCAATCATTTCCAAAAAAATCAAGTTAAGGTGCTGGTGCCAAGTCCTGCTGTTGCCAGTGTAAATCAAGGAATTTGCACTGAAGGCCAGATCAGCTGAAACCTCTGCTGGGTCTGTTTGCATCAGAATGCCCTGTCCTGAGAGGTGTGAAAGGCAAAGCGAGGACCCAGCTCTGAGCACCTTGTGAGGGCAGGGCTTTTGTCAGCAGAGATCTCCATCAGCACCAGGCGCTGCTCTAACACAGTAATTGATTATTTCCCAAAGGCCTCTGCCCCATCAGCTCAGATTCACATAAAAGCAGCGCCTCGTTCAAGCATCCTCGGGAGCTCCAGCGGCTGCAGGGGACGGAGGTAATCGGAGTGGCAGGGAATGCCCTGTTCTCAATGGATGGGCAATTGCCCCAGGGCCAGGCAGAAGTGGGTGGTGGATTTATGCACAGGCACATATTGTTCGAGTGGCCCCTGCCTCTGGACACGCTGTCTGCACTCGAAGGGCTCCAGCTTGAGTGTTGCAGGTCCTTAATCTGATCGGTGTTTAAGCACAGGGCTTTCAGCTGGAGCTTGGCTCTCTGCACAGAGCCCACTGGAAAGCACATTCAGCTCACAGCTCATGAACTGGTTATTGGAAACCTCCACGGACATAAATAAAAGAGTAGAATTTTCCCTTAATCATTAACATCGAGGCACAGTGGATGTATGTAGAGATGTATACTTCTTTTTTGCTTCACTTGTGTTGAGAGTTACCAGAGATCTGGAGTTCCAGCCTTTCTCCCCAGCTTTGAGGATTGCTACATGCTCAAATCTCATCCTATACTTTGGGAATGCTCTGTATTTATTCAATCCCATAGATTTTCACCTCAGTTTTCAACCATTTCTTCCACTGTGTGACCTCCCTGGCACTGTTTATTTTTTCAGCCAATAACCAGTGGAATCTGGAGTATGGGTTGGAGGCAGTGGTGGCCAAGCAACCAGAGAATACAACTCAATGGAAACCTTCATCTTCAACATGTCCCCTTCCCAGCAGGTGGCCTAATGTCCCCATCTCTGGGGACTTAATGATCTTGAAGGTCTTTTCCAACCTAAATTATTCTATTCTATGACCTCATGACCAGATCCTGCCTTGCAAGCTGGGTGTTGTGTGCTGGGTACCCACTACAGTTGTGGTCATGTAGATGTGCTGGACACAGCTCAGGGGTGTTTAGTGACACTTGAAATGCCAGCTGCTGACCTGCTGCCCCAGAAGGGAATGGGCAGCTCTAACCCCATTTCACACTTGGTCATCCTTCTAGGTGACCTGGATGCCCTGAGGGCTGTCAAGAAACACCAGACCCCACTGGACTAGGATGGGTGGGCTCATTAGCCTATTTTTGCCCTTATTTTACACTTGTTTTTTCTATTATAAACCCCTAGCCTGTGTGGAAGTTTGTAGCTGAGCACTTCAGAGGCAGGAACTATTCAACTCTGCATTTTCCTGGAAGGAACAAAAATACACCCAAATTCAGCCACACTTTTTCAATAGTTTCATTGAAATAGAGCTTTAGAAAAGATGAAACATTAAATGACTGGGCATAGACTTTTCTTTTTCAAGTTAAATGTTTGAACTTTCCACTTCAGAAGGATGTTTTATTTTAAAATCAACTTACATTTTTAAAGGGAATAATAAAGAAGTGATAAATTAGATCAAGATTCTTTGCCATTTCAGCCCTTACTGGCAGGAGCCATGATCCTACAAGTAGGTATGCACAATTTAAGACTATGGACTCTCTCCAGCTTTTTCCCTCTGCTTGGGTGCTGAGAATAACACAGGTATATTTTTTTGCAGGATGGAGGCCCAGCTGAGTTATATCTGATATTCTGTATTTGGAAGCAATGAGTGTGTGAATAATACATCTGAATAGGTCTGAAGATTTAATGGCATGGCAGGAGAGGTGCAGAGTACTGCAGAGCAAATAGAAAATTTCCAGTAACTCAAAGGAAATTTAGAGTTAAATAATGACACATGAGGGTCCAGATAGTGATCAGCAACTCTTGATATTTTGGCAAAACCAAATTCTATGAGGCTACATGGGTGGGAATTCAAAAGCAAGTGCTTTGTTCATGTAACTATGCTGTGGACCTGAACACCAGAGAACAATAGCAAAAGTATGTTTGTTGGAAGGAAAGTTCTCTGCAGCTGGACGTTGTTTTCTGCTGTAAAACCCCACACATGTAATGAGATTATCCAATCTAAACTTCTCCTCATGCCACTTGAGGTAATTTCTTCTTGTCCTGCCACTTGCTACCTGGAAGAGAACAACCCCCACCTGGCTGCACCCTCCTGTCAGGGAGGTGTAGAAAGAAGGTCCCACCTGAGCCTCCTTTTCTCCAGGCTGAGCTCCCAGCTCCCCAAACTTCTCCTCATCAGCTTTGTGCTCCAGACCCTTCCCCAGCCCCATTGTCCTCCTCTGGACATGCTCCAGCCCCTAAATGTCTTTCTTGTCACGAGGGGCCCAAAACCGACCCCAGGATTCGAGGTGTGGCCTCACCAGCACACAGGGACAGTCCCTGCCCTGGCCCTGCTGCCACACATGGCTGGTACAGCCCAGGTGCCATCAGCCCCCTTTCCCACCTGGGCACTCCTGGCTCATGTTAGCTGCTGTCACCAACACCTCCAGGTCCTTTTCCAGCTTCCCAGCCACTCTGTCCCAGCCTGCAGCACTGCATGGGACTGTTGCAACCCAAGTGTAGGACCCGGCACTTGGCCTTGCTGAACTTCATAAACTTTGCCATCAATAAACTGAAGCCACAGACAAGACTTATTTTCTGTAGCAGCCTGGAACACTGTACTCCCCAGGATCCTGGAGGGTCAGGAACTGCATCAACCCAGAGCAAAACTTGCAAGAGAGGTTACAGCCCGAGGAGGGCGAATGTTTCTGTGACCATTATCAAACCTGACGGGGTGTCAAGCACACGGTTTTGGCAAGAGCTCTTTTGCAGAGTTTGCAGGTGCTGACTTGTTCCACGTTGCACAAGACTTCTTTTTTTCCACACCATGATTTCAATGAAAAAAAAAAAAGTCTAACTGAATAAGAGCAAATAGATCAGACCTGAACCCTTTGAAGGTTTCTCGAGCTTGTGCTATTGACAGTTTCTTTCCTGAATTTGCTTTGGTTTTGTGCCTGGTGAGCATCTGACTGCTGTTTTAGGGACTACTAGCATATTCTACAGAGCACTAAATTTTACAGTACCCCTACAGTAAGCTTAATACCTTTTATCTTGAATACTGTAGTGCATGTACCTTTATTTATAATGCATTGTACAGCCTGTGATGCTCACTAGTGCTGTATTTTTACCATTAGCACTCCAGGAAATGAAAGCACTGTAGCTTACATTAGGACAGGGGCAATTCATGGCAGTCTTACTTGTCAGGACAGCTTTCATTTAAATTGGAGCCTGAAGTGGTCTACAGGAATAGGGAATAAACAGCTACTAGGCCAAAATACTAGAAAAAAATCAAATTGGGAAATAAAGGCCTGTAGAAGGTCATAATTTTTCTTTTCAGTTAGTTTTTGTGATACACAGTGGAGCAGAGGTGGAAAGATATGAAGAGTCAGAAAGCAGTGACTGAAAGAAGAGACCTCTCAGTTACCTGATGGTATTAAAAATGAAGAGAAAATGTGGGAAAGAGTAGAAAGAACAAAATCTGAAAAAGAAAGGCTTAAAGAATGGAAAACATTAATTAATTCATAGTTTCAAATTTAAGAACATGGCTGCTGCTTAATTTAGTTGTGAATTACTCTCTGAAGTCCTTTCCTTGAGTTCAAGGGGAAGTTGAGGTTTCTTCCATCAGCATTTGGGGTCCATTTTCTCTCCAGAGGGTGAAAAAGCCTCTAAAAAGGAGCCAGTGCTCTTGACTTATTGTTGAATTGAGGGGGCCAAGTTGACTGATACAAAGACCCTGAGGGATAGGAGAAAATATCTACTGAGGCCAGAATTGAGATGGAGGAAAGGAATAAATGCATGAGCCACAAGGAGGGAGGAGGCAGCTCCATCTTGTCCTGTGACATCTCCACCACCAGGTTGTTGTCTGTGTATCTGCACCTGAGCATAAGGGATAGGCAGTGCTGGTTTTGGGTGGGGTAAAGCTCTTCACAGTAGCTGGGGCTGTGCTTGGGATTTGTGCTGGAAATATCTTGGTAACACAAGGATGTTTTTGCTGTTGTTAAAGAGGCCTTACTCAGAGCCAGAGTAATTTTGTTCCTCACCCCACTCCACCAGAGAGGAGGCTGGGGGTGCACAAGGAGTTGGAAGGGGACAGAGCTGACCACAACTGACCAAAGAGCAGATGGTGTCATGGTTGGCAGTAAAAGCTGCTGGGAAGAAGGAGGAAGGGTAGGGAATGTTCAGCTTCATGGCATTTGTCTCCTCAAGCAGACCACAAGACAGTCCAGTCTTGTTCCCTGGATGTGGCTGAACACAGAAAGTGGGCAATGAATTCCTTATTTTGCTTTGCCTTTCCCCACAGCTTTTGCTTTACCTATAAAGTTGTCTTTAGTTCATCCAGCAAGTTGCTTCATTTTTACCCCTCTGATTCTCCCCTCATTGAACCAGGAGGAGGTGAGCGAGCAGCTTCCTAGGGGGGGTTAGACCACAACAGAGGGTGAGATCTTGAATTCCAAGGTGGGCAGTGCAGTGCAATCCAATCCAATCCAGAGTTTCCCCCTTGGGGCTGAATACTCTGGAGCTGACCAACCCCACTTGAAGGTTTGTATCTGGGCAGAGCTAAGAAAATTTGTATCATCTGAAGGAAGGTCCTATACCCAATGTACCACCATTTGTTTTTCATTTATTTTTGCATTAGCACACACACCTTTGGGAAGAGCACTTTTTGTTATCTACAAAACAGATTACAAGGAATACAGAGGTCCTGATCCCGCTGACAAAGCGCGTGCTGCTGATCAATGACAAACTTGTATTGACTGAAACACCATCAAGCCCAAAAGATGAAAGCAAACCACAAATGTTGTGATCTTTTTTGTGTGTGTTTGCAGGCAATGAACTATGCTACAGTGGAAAAGTGGGGTTGATTCTGCTTTCCTTTCCCAATCTAAAAGAGGAGTAAAGCCATTGAGTTCAGTGGAGTTTGTGTGAGTAAATGGAAAATCAGATTCAGGAGCTCTATCGAACCCAACCCTACATCTTGTAGGAGTCTGCATTTCCACTTCTTTCTCACAGGAGCTCTTTGTTTGTATTTTCCCCCTCTGTGTCTCTCTTTATTTTCCTTTACTTTGAAGTCTTAAATCCTAGAAGTGACCAATCTTTCATCCATAATCTGCAGCATTCAAATTAAAGGGAATGGTCTATAGATTCTAGGATTTTCTGCACACTCTGGCTAAATCCTAGTGGAGTCCCCTATGAGCTAAGAAAGCCAGGAGAAGAGTGTGAAGTTAATTTGATCTAATCAATGTGCCACATGCAATCATGTTGTGTTCATTACCAGTCAACAAACAAGCTAAAGCCCCACATATATTTCTCCTTTTCAGTAAATTGTCATTTTATCAAATGATGGGCTGGCCAAACATGTTCAGCAATCTCAGTAATTCCTGTTCTTATTAATCATTGTGAAGCCTTGAAATCCCCAAGATTCCATAAATCTTCCTGCAACTGAACACTTCTAAAACCCTCTTTGTGTTATAGCAGTAATAAATATGATCATTTTTCATAGCAAACCTGCCTATTCCTTTAAAGACAATAGATAGACTGTAAATAAGTGCATTTTCCTGCAGTAACATTAAACAAAAAGGTTAAGCTCCCACTGACAGGAAAGATGTATTTGCAAGTGATTAGTTATATTTCTACCATAGCACTTGTCTGTGTTCTTCTTTTGATGTTTAAACAAAGCTCTTGAACACACTGGGTTGTAGTCTCTGATGTTGATTTATAGGTAGGACTGAATTCCAAACACTGAACTCGTAGGCAGGCATTAATAAAAAGGAGAGACTTTCTTCCTGCTGGTTAATATGTGACTAGGCTCTCCTGTTTTAGGCCTCAATCTGTCAAGAACAGGTGTATAATAGGGGAGTCCTTGAGGCGCAAAGACTGGAGCTATACACAAAGGGTTTTGTTCAGCTGCACTCAGGACAAATGTTGAAACACCAATTTACAAAATTGTTTTGACACAGAATTATTTTATGGCTATTATGACACAGACATAAAATTATTTAGGTTATCTGGGCCCAGGAGGATTGGTAGGAACTCCAGATGGACCTAACTAAACTACTGTAGGTAATTGGGCAACACAATGGCAGATGAAATTCAACACAGACAAGCGGAAGGCAAAATGTGTTGGGAGAAGAGTTTAAGTGCTAAAAACCCCATAGACTTAAGGGAGGTCAGATCCTTGAAGAAGTGGTAGGAACTGAACAAATCTCACTCAAAGCATCCAGCTCAGTGTGGATGGCAAGTATGTAGAGAACAGGGATAAAAATTTGTTTTCTTTTATATCTCATTTCCAGTTGCAAACAACCTCTTAGGTTTCAGAGGAAAGCAAATCATCAACAGCCAAGATATTCCCTCAAAGAAAATTCTCTCACAACAGATATCAGGCTGAAATTCAGAAACATGAAATGGAGTTGTAAACATTGCCTAAATATAGACTGTATTCTTCCTGAACGTGCAAATGACATATCACCATGGATTCCTTCCACATACTTGAAGTGAGGCATTTGGATTCCTCCTCCTGCTGCTGCAGACAGACCAAAGAATTATTCCAACACCTAAATCAAAATGGAAGGTAAATGGAAATCAAATTACTCTTAAAAATAATCCAAAAGCCAAGTGCATCTGCACTGGTCAGGTACCACTCAGCCACATCCTTTCATTGCCAGGGAATTCCATCTTATTTAAATAAACTGTGTTTATGTAGACTTCATTTTCCAGACATTGGATGTTGTTGTGCCCTTGTTAGCAGGGATGACAAGCTCCTTGCTATCAAACATTTCTAAGCAGTGATCAGCTCACCTCTCCACTCTCCCTTTGATAATCTGAGTTCAGCTCCTTAATCCTGATATCTCAGAGCTTATTTTCCAAACCGATGGATCAGTTGTATGGCATTCCTTTGGACTCTGTGTAATGCATTCCTGTCCTCCTGAAAATTCACTATGCTCTCTTAAGGAAAGCAGTTTATGGTCACCACATTCCCCTGTCCAGCTTCAAATTGACTTGAAACATTTTTATAGGGGCAAAATTATATCAGGTCTTTTAGTGGTGTTTGAACTGAGTGTTTATGTGCTCTAACAAAGTAAAATATTTGCATATCCATCAGATAGTTAAAATAACAGCACATTTGATACTTTACTCCAACTTTTAAAGTTTGGACTCAATGATCTCAGAGATTTTGTCCAACCAAAATGATTCTGTGATTCTGTGATACTTGACTATGTACCTGTTTGGTGTCTCTGCTAGGGCTTCTATCAAAACAACATCATGTTCCTAAATCTATTATGATAAAATTTGCATAGAACTCTTAAGGTTTTCAACTACTTTTGTTTCCTAAACCCTATTGCTGCCTTTTAGACAAGACCCCTCAGTGATTCAGCACTAGGTGGAATAAATCAGAGCTGGTCACCCAGAGCTTGGAATTGTCAAAGGATCCATTGTATCACCTTTCTCTGCAGAACTCTGAGGCTCACAGGCAGAGGGGGGGCTGCTCTGCAGGTATCCACCCAGACTAACTTTCAGAAGCTCCATACAAACCTATGGAGTTTCCTAAAATCTTGAATCTTCTGCAACTTTATTCCTGAGCACACATATATAAAGATGTGTGTGTATACATATATATATATATATATGT
>VZRX01021024.1:78798-118085 GCA_013398075.1 Notiomystis cincta | reverse complement strand
GCTTCATTTAGTGCTCATGGCTCAGCACAGGCAAATAAGAGGAAAGAGTTCGACTTGACCAGATGAGTCTCAGCGAGGGGAGGTGAAAAGACACTGCTGCTTAACTGGGGGGTTTCAAGCAGAAAAGGGAAAAGATCAATACCGCTGGGGCTTACTCCCACTCTATTAGAAAGAATCATATTTCATATTAACATAGCCAATTTAGAAGCCACATTTACATCCCTAATTTGCATCCTGGCTTTAAAAGCTCATTTGTAATGCATTGTATAATTATTGATGCCTTATATGTGAATATACCACACAGGGGCAGGTTGGGAAGGGGAGGAAATGCCGTCTGGTTTCAATAAACAAACTAGTTACAAGTTTTAATGAATGTTAGTCAGTTATAAATGACTTTTTTTTTCTTTTTCCATCTCAGATTAAAAAAAGAAAGAGCGGAGCTGGACGAGCTAATTAGAGGTTGTGTATTTCAGTGGCAGGAGTAAATGAGATCCGGCACAGCAGTGGAAAATGTTCTGTGCAATGCCCCTTTCTCCCTTGCTGTGCCTGAGTGGTAGTGGCAGACTGAAGGATGGTTCCTATCTAGAACTGAGCAGACTGAGGAAATCCTGTCTGGAAGGCAAGGCACGCTTTGCAAGTGTCGGAAAATATTATCTCTGATATCTCTTATTAAGTTCTCCAGATTTCCATGTAAGCTTAAGGTGAGCAGAGAGGAGGAGAGGAGTGGACAGGAAAAGTAATGATCTGTGAGTCCTGGCATGCACATCCTCACTTAGCTCTTAGCAGGTTATTTTTTTGGTTCTAGTGGGCTGAAATTATCACTGAGGTGGGATAAAGTTATCTCTGCATAAGGAAAACAGAAAGGTTTCCTAAAGCTGGGGATAATATCATCATCTAGACTGACAGCTCAGGAGTTGGGCTTGCTGCCTCTGCTGAGGACATGGAGGGGAGGAAAAGTCTGGGCAACTCAAACTCTTTGACTTTCAGAAGCAAAGTGCCAAGAAACCCTCAAAAGACCCTGTGTTTAACCCTCTCACAGGTGAGCCCACTCTTTGCCTCGAGCCTTGACCATACATAAAGCTCCTTGATAAATTTCCTTGGCTCTCATAGGAATTTCAGCCATTTGAAAGAAAAACTTCTCACCAGAACACGTTGAATGAGCCTTCACAGAGGTTTGTTTGATGGCAATGCTTGGGTGGAATGTCCTGGGTTACTGTCCAAGGATTTAGAACTGGGAATTGGGAACAGAGTGATGGTGTTTTACCCAGCTGAACCCAACACTGCTTTTTATGGGGTTTGAATTTTGCAATTCTTAATATCCTTTACTTCTCCATTTAATTTATCTGATCTGTCAGAGCAAATGATTTCTGATTTGAGCTGTTTGGAGTTTTTTCTTCAGCCCTTCTGCAAAAGGTTTTGCTGCTTAGCACAGGACATCAGTGACTATTGTAGACTGACATATTTTGGATGGTCTGTGTAGGCAGCACTTGAAAGGCATTTTGTTCGTTCAGATTCAACAAATGCAGGGGAAATGTGAAATAAAGGCAGTTAAAAAGAAAATTTAACCAAAAATCAAATATCTTTTCAGAAGCTATAAAAGAAATAATTTTTAAAATTTCCTTCTGTTCTGCCATTTCAATTCCTAAGTCCAATCTGAATTCAAAACTATTTCTTGTTTTTATCAATTCAATTTCTCTCTATGCCAGATGAGAAGATTTCCAGGGGCTGTCAAGGTGCATCTTCCTCACGTAGCATCAACCAAAACTGAGAATAGGTCATAAAACTTGTCTCCCTTTCATGAAGTATTGTGCATTTTAGTCACACTGGGTATGAAATTGCTCAGCCACTCCCTGTGGGACAGGGATGTTACTATTGTGTTGGTAAGATAAAAGAGTAAAATTCTTCCCAGTGTCCTGTTTCTCCCTCAGACACTGAAAGTTGATGGAAAGGAGGTGATGCTGGTCCTGTTCATGGCCAGCCCTCTGAGTGAGGACATTCCCTCTGACCCTGCACCCCCAACAATTATTCTTACATTTTGTTGCACACAAGGAAGATTATCCACACATCCAAATCTTGGTCATCTTCTAAACACTTTCCAAACACTTTCCAAACGAAAAGGAAATGTAGTCCATGAACTAGAAATTTAGAAATTTCCTGTAAAACAAAGGTAGGAGATGGACCCTCCAGCTTCCTAATGCTTCCCAGGGAATGCTGTGCTATGCCTCTGTCCCTCTGCATCACAGATGCATCTAAAAAGGGGAGCATAGGAACCTGACTGTACTGAGCAAGACAAATTTCACAGAAAAACATTCTGAGAACATGACAAGTTACACTCTGAAGAGGAATTGAGTATAGGCATTGATATCTTGAGGGTTTTCTGGGCTCTCTCTCCTATAAAAGAGAGAAATTGGCTTTTTCAGTTTCCTATTCATCTTATCTTGAAGTAGACATTTGTAACACACCATACAAATTCTGTCTTTAAAGTACTCATTTTCCCTTTATAAAGGAAAGACTTTCTAAAAAAGTAATCTGCTTAGAAGTTGACAAGTATCACATGAATGTCCAATATAAGATCACTTGATCCCTTCTATATCAGGCAGTTGGAACTATGTGATTTTTAAGGTCCTTTCCAAATCAAAACCTTCTCTGACTCCTATCTTTGGGGTTTAGGAGATGTCAGACTGAGGGGAGGAAATTCCAGCTCATTGGTGGTATCTGGGAGTGTTTTGTTGCTTTCTTCTTCCTGGTATAGCCCTTTCCCAGGGATTAAGTTGAAATTAAATCAAACAAGGTTTTTCAGATGTTTTTGGAGAGCTTATCCATGTCACCACCTGAATCAGTGACATTTCTCTCATTTGCCTCCATCTTATAAAAAACTGTAATTTCATACATTCGATCAAATTCGAATTTTCCCACACAATCCTTTAAATGCAATTAACTTTGAAAAGAATGTAATGTTACTGGACTCGGAGTGGACACTGGTTAATCATGGCAATAGGAATAGGATCAGTGCTCAAAGCAAAGAGAAGTAAAAAAGGCTTTTCTGTGGAGAATGCATGATCCATCTTCTGGGTTTAACTTCTGCCACAACCTCATTCTGCTGCCTCCCAGTAAATACTGTGTATACATATGTGCCTGTGTTATGAATAACAACTAAGAAGTCATTGAAAGTGGTTGAGCAATCCTATGTGAACTATGCCTTCATGTAATTTTGTTTCATTTTCAGAAGACATCAGTGAAAATAAATTTTTATCAAGCATCTTGAGTGTTGGAAGAACAACAGAAAATCTGATCTCCCATAAGCTGACCTATATATGTAATACAAAGGGTTACTCATGCAATATCCTGAACTTGCCATGTAGGAGATCATCCCTGTAACACTGTGGATGGAGGAATGGAAGGAGTGCAGCAGCCTCAGTTTTAAGCATGCAGTTTACATTAATCACCAAAGATTCCTGTGTAATTAGCGGAGAGAAATCAGCACTCCAGGCAACTTCAGCTCTCAGGTTTCTCAGAAGAGATGGAAATATTAATCTTTTGGAAATATTAATCTTTCTTGCACTGATGAGAAGTAGCTTAGATGAATAACACAGAGTAGACATCTCATTTTCAGATGACTAACTTTCCGAAATGAAAGGTATCAACGAGGATTCAGGCTTCTAGAAGGTTTTTATTCCATTTACCTGGCTGTCAGGCACACACATGGCCTTTCCCAAGGCAGAAATGTTGGCTATGTAGAGAATTCAAGCACTTTAGGAAGATGGGTTATGGCTGTAATACCCTGTAGGAACATAGGTTTGACTGCTGTGGGAATTAGAAAAATAATAATAATGTTCATGTAAGGCTGAGACTCTCTGAGTGAGTTTCCTTGGGGTTTTGTTGTACCTTATTAAGAACCAGATTTCAGCATACATTCTGCAAAATGCCTTTTCTGCACTGGAGCCATGTGGATATGACAAATTCATTCTGCTATAAACTTTGTGCCTTGCTGAGAAATCATATACTCCAGAGGAATATGTGTATATATGTTTCCTAACTATCTAAAAATGTAGGTAGAGGTAAATGCAGATGAGGTAAAAGTAAATGCAGATACATGCATATGCAGACACAAATATGTGAATTATCCACATATACACATGTAACTGTTAGTGTCTTTTACAGTCAGAGAACAGGTTTGCCTTCAGGTATTTCAATTTAATGATATGAAGCACCTCAGCTACACCATAACTGTTAAGCTGAATTTTGTTTTGCATTTTGATTATAAATTAGAAGAGCGGTACATTAACTCTGTTTTGAGGATAAGATTAAAAAAGGGCTCTGTTTATTAAGCTGCTACCGTGGTGATATTTGCAGCATACATTACATTTATAATTGACTTATTAAAACTTATACACTGCAAATTATAGTGATAGCACCCACAGGCTAAGAAATCATCAAAATATATAATGGCAATTTAAGGAGGTTTGTATCCACAAATGGGAATTTTATCTGGTGTTCTCTTGTTCTAATGTTTTACTCACAGCTTTTGCAATATTCAGATATGCAGTTGGAATGCTGCAAAGAGAGATGGAAAGGCAAGCATGACAGGCTCAGAAGAAGAATTGGGAGATAAAAAAGAGCCAAAGTATCACAATATAAGACTATTTCAGGTAGGTTTTACTTCAAACTTAAAGGAAAAATAGGGGAGTCAACTGGGTCATTGTTTTATTATAGGTAATGTAGACTAATCCCTAACACCTTGTCTTCATAAAAATATATCATTATCTCCCTATCTACATTGTTGGAAGAGTGGAGATTAGCACAGTGGACATTGCAACAAATTCAGAAATAAGTGCCATAAAAACAACTGACCTCCTAATGACATCTAATGATCTCCTGATGACTGCCACACAATTCTTAATCCTCCTACCACAGAGGCTGCCCCAAAAGAACAAGCAAGGAGTGTGGTGACAAACCCCAATTTATCCAAGCTTCAGCTTGAATTCCTTTGACAGTTTAGTGGCAGCACAATGACATGGACTTTTCAGACTTGGTGGCACTGCAGAAAGGTGCTCTGTAGTTCAGAGGTGGGGCTGAGGAGGTGGGGCTGAGAGAAAACCGTGCAAAGTTGTGAGTGACAGCCTCTTGTCACTGATCACATAACCCAACTCCACAACCCATGTCTGTAGCACTCCAGCCACAATCTCATCCATGACTCTGCATTCCTTTGGCTTGTCCACAGGGCTGAGGAGCTAAAGATCTTTTGATCTGGAGATACTGGCTCTTATCTTCTGGTAGTCAGGACAGGAGGCTGAAACTTAGACCCTGTTGGCAGAAACTGTGGACAGGGATGACAAAATGAGACACAAAAGGGATAAAGTTCAAAAAGATCTTAAGACAATTGTCAGAAGATGATTTATTTTCCTAGTGATAGGAATATGGTGTCCTAAGACACACAAGACTCCCTCCCACAATCAGCAGAAACAATGAAAGGATCTAAGTAAGATCCAAATTCTTTTGGAGAGTAGCCAAAAGTCAGGAAAGACTTAAAATGCTGTTAAGGGAACAGAATCTTCCTTGTTGACAGTGTTGATCTGGTCTGCACTGGCTGTAAAGGGAACTTTCACTTAGTTTGAGTATGGAGACCTGCATTGCTGCTCTGCAGGCACTGAAGTGTGGCTCCCTCAGCATGGAGCTGAATGACACTTTATCAGGGTAAGCAATTTGTAGTTAATTGGTAAAACACGGGTGAGAGGAGTCATGGGCTGCAGACCCTGTCTGGAATCACAAAACTCAGAACTGAGCCAGGAATTTAACTGATTCCCACCCTTGTGACACTGCTACAAGTCAGCTCACCTCTCTCACAGCAATTTTGAGCACTGGCATTTAAAATATATAAAGTTGTAGGTAACAAATACATCTCACACAGGTGCACTTAGACTGAGGCTTTTGAAGCCAAGATGCCTTGTCAGGAAACTGCACATTCCTGGGTCTCACTTCTCCTCTACGTTTTGAAAACTTCTCTTTTTGCTTCCCCAACTCAGAAGATAATCAGACAGAAATACTGGGGAAGTTTCAGTAAGTTCCTTTCACTGCAGGGTTTTGTGCAAGGTCTAGCACAGAAATGTATTGTGCTCTGAAATTTGACAGAGCTGTGACAAGGCTCAGGTGCTCTGGGCTGCTCAGAGCCAAGAACATATCCTGAAATTATGTGACATTCACTTCACTGAGGTATTTATTGAATGTCACTGAATGTGGCAAGTCAAGCTACGAAATGCTGAGACAGATATGGATCAAGTCCAGAAATAAACACCTTTTAGTTCTGTTGAAGGATGGTTAACATTACATCTCTCTGCAACCCTGTGTCAACACAATTTGAGTGAAGGCTGGCTGAGGCTTTGCACCCATGAAATAACATTTATGGAAACACTAATGGCTATTGTAGCAAAATATACAAATCACAGAACTCAGAGAG
Source organism: Notiomystis cincta (assembly GCA_013398075.1). Classification (NCBI taxonomy): domain Eukaryota; kingdom Metazoa; phylum Chordata; class Aves; order Passeriformes; family Notiomystidae; genus Notiomystis; species Notiomystis cincta. The sequence goes on along the minus strand of VZRX01021024.1, from coordinate 111,631 downwards.
CCTGAGCCAAGAGAATCAGTGAATTTTCTAGGACAGAACACATTTTCTCAGCGTATCTTCCACTGGTATTTATATTTATTATCTAACCAAAAAAGTTGATGTATTAGGATTTCTTTAACTTTAAATGGCAGCTCTTTTGCTAGTGGATTAGACCACACAAATGCAGCTGAGTTATTCATAACTACTTTGTGTATCACAATCTTGGAAGGATGAGGGAGAAAAGGCATGAAAACTTTCATTGAAGAGCTTTCATGATTTTGAATGCTGCCTGATTTCTATCTTTTCTACTGCCACTTATGTCTGACATAAACTATTCAATGCATATGAAATCTTAATCTTGACTAATTTAAGTGGATGGCTGTGAATGTGTTTCTCTTTTAATTTGTTTATTAAAATATTATCACAGAGAAAAAAACACATTTTAAAAAGGGGCCACAAATAAAGGAAACATGAAAATATTTACAATTTCATTAGTTCTTGGTTGGATCTTTGTTATGGACATGTCTGGACAGGGTAAATGAGAAGAACAAAAATATTTTTTCAAAATTGAAGTCCAAAAGACATCAAATGTTTTTTAATTGAGATTGGAAGCATTCCAAGTCTGACTTTCAAAAAAGGCTTTGATTTACAGTAGTTCATGTTGGGCTCATGTTGTGCCTGCCAAAAATCCAAAGTAGATCAGAGCTTTTTTTGAAATAAACACAAGCCTAATCTGATGTAGGTATTTCAAAACTCCCACTGCTTTAGTTGTAACATCGTCTGTTACTGAATGATTTATAAATCATCCCTCTACAAGCACATTTCTACGAGGCTGAGGGTGATATATTTTAACTTTGGGACACAAGGACATGTTTAAATTACAATTGATGGAGACTCTCCACTGTTTTTAAAAGTATTTGTGAATTACAATGTCTCTTTTCCTGTATATTGGACAAAAACAGTACCTAGGGTACAAGGGTGTGATGGAGTGTTGCTTCTTTACTTTTTCACTCAGTAGAAAAGAGACAAAATGGCAACACTGCTAATAAACATTTTAATCAGCTATACAGGAATTCAGTTCCTTTCTAAAAGAAGAAAAAACCACCTAATTTTACATTATTTTTAAGCAAAAGACATGATCAAAACTGTTTTTTTTATAACAAACCAATTTATTCAAAGCTATCATTTCATGTTGGTGGGGCAGGATTTGTCTCAGTTCAGTTTAGGTATCCAAAAGCAGCAAGTTTCTCATTTCCACTGGGATTCCTCCTGCAGCTGGTCCCTGAATGCTCTCTGTCTCACAGAGGGCAATTCTGACCACTCTGACACTGGCCAGAGTATTTACCCTCAGGAATATCCATGTGGGACAACTTTTGCCTTCCCAGAGGGAAATGCTCATCCCTTGAGTTGGAAGCCTGATCTGGAGTAGGGATAGCCTGGAATGGTGGCAAGACCAGGGAGAGCTGCCATGGGGCAGCCTGGTCAAGGCTTCAAGGAATGTGGAGAGGAACTGTTTACAAGAGTGGGTTTAGATTGGATATTGGGAAGAAATTCTTCCCTGTGAGGGTGATGAGATCCTGATTGCCCAGAGAAGCTGTGGCTGCCCCATCCCTGGAAGTGTCCAGGGCCAGGCTGGACAGGGTTTGGAGGAATCTGTGCTGATTTTGGCTGGGGTGGAGTTAATTTTCTTCACAGCAGCTGGCATGGGGCTGTGTTTAGGATTTGTGCTGAATACAGTGATGATAATACAGAGATGTTTTTGTTGCAGCTGAGTAAGGCTCACACAGTGCCAAGGCCTTTTTTGCTCCTTGTACAGCCATGGGAGCAAGGAGCCTGGGGGTGCCTGGGAAAGGGAGGACACACAGCCAGGACAGTGACCCCAGCTGACCCCAGGGATACTCCTGACCATGTGATATCATGCTCAGCATATAAAGTGAGGGGAAGGAGGAGGAAGGGGGGACATTTGGAATGAGAGTGTTTGTCTTTGCAAGTCACCATTACTCGTGATGGGGCCTTGCCCTCCTGGAAACTACTGAACACTTGCCTGGCCTTTGGAAAGCAGTGAGTTCCTTGTTTTGCTTCACTTGTATCTGTGGCTTTTGCTTTCCTTATTAAACTATTTTTATCTCAATCCATGAGTTTTCCAGCTTTTACCCTTCCAAATCTCTCCCTTATCCTGCTGGTAGGGAAGTGAGTGAGTGACTTCATGGTGCTGGGTTGATGGCTGGGGTTAACCCATGACACCCCTGTGGAAGGTGACCCTGCCCATGGCAGGAGGGTTGATACCAAATGATCTTTACTTTCTCTTCCAACCCAAACCATTCTGTGAGTGATTCCTCAATGCCAGAAGCAGCAGGAATGGTCTGGGACCAAGGGCTTCAGTCAGGTCTGACCTGGTCTGAGTTCCACAGCAGCTGGTCTGAACAAAAGGCTGCAAAGACAGCTCTGAAGAGGAGCAGTCCTTCAAGCCCACAACAGTTTTTGAAGAAAAACTTGTCTTGTAAATTAAAAAAAAAATTAAAAAGAGAATAATGTTAATAAATTTCCCCCTTTATTTAAGAAGCACAGAAAAACATGCAGGATATGCTGATGAACTCTGGATTAATTTACTGAAAACCCAGAAAGAAGAATAGGTTTTCCTTTCTCTCCTTCATCTTACATCTTAGGTGTAAAAAAATCCCTTTGATTTTCAAACTTCCATATAGAAATTCAAGTATTGATTCCTAATTTCATTATGACAGGGATATATGTTTAGTCATTGTGGACATATTCCTTGAAAAAAAAAAAGTTATGTTGTAAATGTTTTGGAAAAGGAATAAAGAGCAACAAGGCATTTTACGAATATAAATTATAATTTTGAGATTAGAGGAAAAGCAGAGCAGAAAAACAAAGTTTAAAAATTTCTAATTGTTTCAGCTAAATATTAGAGATTTTAGGTTAATTATCTCAATTCTACAAACAGAATTTATTCTCTCATTAGATGCACTTCTCTTTCCAAAAAAGCAAACTGTCTTATTTCAGATAATGTCTGATTGAATAATTGAATAATGTCACTTTTCTAACCTGCCACATCAGAAGAACCAATCAATGCATTCCACACTTTGATGATTGGAACATCATACAAAATTTTTGGAAAAATCTTGCATAGCTCAAATTTACAGTGCTGCAAAATTCTTCAGTATGTTCTAAAACCCACTGGATTTTATCATGGCAGGACTGAATGATGACCTAATCTGACCCTGTGAATGATGTCATTGTACATTAGCAGTTAGAGAGGCACAGAGCAGGTTTGCTTCCAAAACCTCTAAAAAAAAGAACATTTTGTTAAAATGAGAACCCCACCTCACTCTGAATTTTAAAGTTTTACCTGTTAATTTTCTATCTATGTTTCTATCGTCTCTATTTGCAGAAAAAATATTTATTTTAGGAAGCATTTGTCAGATAGACTGAGATATCAGGTGTATTTTCACTGGAAAGAGTTAATCATCATCCCCAAACAGTGAGGTGAATCTAATAATCAAATATTAAGCTCCTTTGCATTCGTTTGGGTGAAGTGGCAGAGATGCTAAGTTTTATTTTAATATGTTAATCCAATAAAATGATGCAGTTTATTTTATATCTTCAGGGAGAGGTGCTGATATTATCTCAACTTGAGATTCATCCTCGCTTGCCTGTACAGATCAGCCTTCCACTTTATCAGGGTGATGTTACTGGATATGGCAATTTATAATTGGGAATGGCAGCCCAGAGATTTTCTAAAAGCTTTGGCTTTTTTCTGAATACTGTGGAATTTCATTAATTATTATTATTTTGACTATGAAAAGAGGATTTGCCCAAGGGCAGTTTTGAGGCTCCTTAAAGATTATATTCCTCCATGGAAGCTTGCCAAGATTTCAAATTTCTCTATCAAGACACTCAGCTTTTTTGGTGGGAGGTGGCTGCAGTGATGGGAAGCATTTACAGCTTTGGGAAGGAGACCTGGAGCATTTCTCATTCTCTTTGAGGCCATTTTACCTCCCTGGAGTGGGGGCAGCTGTCACAAATTGTAGCCCACCGAACATTCCTCACCGAGGCTGCTGGTGCTTTGTTCAGCATGGGGAGGGAACTGGCAGCCCCATTCCTTGGCTGAGGTGTATCCAGCTCAAAGCAGGATGAGTCTAAGCAGGGTGGGGTTATTTTTAACCTGTCACAGGCCAGAGAATAACTTCTCCAGAAAGCCCTTTCAGCAGCACAGCCCAAGAAACAAATGGGAAAGGGAAGCCTTTGTATGAATACCGAAATCTGAAGCTGGGAATCAGAGAGTTCTAAAGGTAGGGAATGGTTGAGGTTGGAAGGAACCTCTGGAGTTCAAGTTGTTCAATTGTCCTGCTCAAGCAGGGACACCTAGAGCCAGAATCACAGGAACATGTCCAGCTGGCTTTTCAATATCCCCAAGTGTAAAGAAGCTACTATGTAAACCACCTTATAAAAATGGACATTGTAAGTAATAAAAGTACTGGAAAATAGATCTATTTTGACTAGGTTGTAGAAGAAAAGGGCTATAGGAAGAGCAGGTATAATCCTCTGCAATGAGGGCAAATAAAATGAGAAGCTGAATTGCAATGTTTTATCAAAACCTGAAAATTATCGCAAAACTTTTGAAAGATAGAACTCTCCTCCAGCTTCTTTTTTCTCCCCACCAAAGAGATCCTTGTGGAACAACTCTCTTCTTTCATCCTCTTCCATTGCACATACACAGAGCAAACGGGATCACGGCCCTTTTATACTCTGAGCCCTTCAAACAATTCCCAGCTGGTGACCAAAACACAAAGAAGTTTGGATCCACCCAAGGACTGTGACTGACTCATCTGTCTGGGGCAGGAGTCTTTGTGGTGAGTCATTTTTCTTTTGATGCAAGTTTAAAAGTAATTAAATAAAAGGTGAGGATACCACATTTAAAGCTCCCTTCACTGCAGTAGTTAGATAAAGCCAACATCAGCTCTAGTTCTGAAGCCTCAAGGTGTGAGCATCCTGCCTAGCCATGATGGGAGGCTTTCACCTTCATGAGTGCCTGCTGGAGATGGCACATCCCTGGGCATTGCTCCAGAAGGACTGCTGAAGTCAATGCTCCACACTCATCAGCTGCAAATTAAATCCCTCAAAGGTTTCACTCTTTGGTCAGAGGCTGGATGGTCCTGGAGTTTCTTCCCACCCTGGATATTTCCATAATTCCATGACATGAGACACAGCTTCCACTCTGACTGATCAGCACGATAACAAAGGGGTGATAAGGACAGAAACACCTCTAAGAGTCTTATGAAGGGAAAGGACTGACAAAGATGAGATACCAAATATTTCAAAAATTATTCATCTACTCATTAATCTTTCCTCTGTAACTCACTTTCAAATTTCTTTTAAAGCTGTGTCAGAATATTGTTTTTTTTCCATTCAGGGAAAGAAAGGGCTAAAGCAGGGCAATGATAGCCAAGGAAAATATGCAAATTTTTCTCAAATATGCAGGAGGAATAGCAGAAGGGGGCACTTTTAGACAAAACTTCAACTCCATAAGTCAGCATTCCTGTTTAGCCAGGTTTTGTAGGGCAGGATATAGACTTTGGACACCCTGGTTTTGTCTATCCATAGCTGTTTCCTATGGATCCATGAGGAGGTTTAAAATTGGAGAACTCAGCTGGTGGCTGCCTCTTCATCAGCAAGTAAGGACCACACACCTTACAATAAATCCATGTCTGGATGATTTAGGAAGGGCATCAAGGGGTGAGTGTGGCCTTTAAAGGGAATTTAAATTCTTCAGTATTTGTACTTAATGAATTCCTCAGATATAACCAGTAAGAAAGTTTGTGCCCTGAAGGGGGAATCTGCTCTTTATTTTTTTCTGTTTTCTCCTTGTTCTTTCTGCTCTAATTTTCCTCCTTTCTGTCTGTGTTTTCTCTAGTCTTCCACCTGTCTTTCTCTCCCTGCAGCAACTCCTAACTCACAGACTCTCCCTACTCTCTCTGCTGAACTGATCAGCAGCAGAAGAGATTTAAGGCATATGCAGAAACTTGAACACTTGTGAATATAATTTTCTTTTGGGCTTGCTTGACTTCACAGTGAAAAAATTGGGAAATATATCACAGAAGAAAGTATTCATAGCTGCTAATATTTTTATTGCAGAAACAAAATGAGGCAAAAATGCAAGGACCTGTATACCATAGTATGGCATTAATCGTGCTACATAAAAAAAAGATTCTCCTGTGATGTGTATAATGGGGTATATGTAATTCCAGACATTTGTATCCAGCTCTTAACCCAATTGTATCTTAGATGATGAACTGCTTTGGTGGATTTGGCATTTGGCACTCTATATTTCACTGTCTCTCAATTTTCTCCTCTTTTGAGTCATCTTAAAGACCAGGTGAGCCAAAGGGGCACAAGTGAGGAAAAGCTCCTGTGGAGGTTGTTCTCTGGAAAAATTATTGAAGTGGCATTTGAGCTATGACTAATTTATTTAGTATTCAGAATTTAGTGAATTCTTTTGTCACATCACCCATCTTAAATAAAAGGAAAAAAAAATAGAAACCTGTTTGATGCCTCAGGCATGTTTTAGTTCGTTGTTCAGGTCAGTTCATTTCAATGCTTAATTTTTAATGGTTCATTTAACATAACTGTTTAGACTTGAAAATATTTTCACATAAAACCTGGGGTTTTGGGGTCAGTTGCTGTCACCTCAAAACATTTAAAGTCTCAGATGACAGATTCAACATCAGTTGGAAAAGGTGGTCTTGTTGTTTGGGCACTTGAATGGGACTCAGCAGACTCAAGCTGAATTTCAATCTCTGCTGCTGATTCTTTATGTGACCTTGGGTAAAACATCTATGTTGCATCTCCAAAGATTTTTGAGTACAAATAGTTCTGTTCACACAGTCACTTGCGAAGTTTTCCTGTTTGCCACGCAGTGTCCTTCCTGTGGAAGAAGGAATCTAGAGAAAAATGACACCCAGCAGTGTGGGAGGTGTCCAAAATCAAGCATTTTTAGTGGGTATAGGAGCCTTTACCTAAAAATTATTTTCTGATAGACAACATGTTTTCAAAAAGCAAAGTTGTGGTGCAAAATCTACTACGTGAGCAGCTTTAAGCCCTCCAGTGAGCCATCCTCTCTATATTTCTTCTTCATTCCTGCTGGGTCTAGGACCATAGAACACCAGAATGGTTTGGGTTGGAAGGGACCTTAAAGATCATCTAATTCTAACTCCCCTGCTGTGACAGGGACACCTTCCACTATCCCAGGTTGCTCCAAGCCCTGTCCAACCTGGCCCTGAACATTCACAGGGATCCAGGGCAGCCACAGCTTCTCTGGGCACCCTTTGCCAGGGCCTCCCCACCCTCACAGGGAAGACTTTTTTCCTAATATCCAATCTGAATCTGTTTTCTTTCAGTTTCAAGCCATCCCGCCTTGTCCTCTCACTCCTGTAAAAAGTCTCTCTCCATCTTTCCTGTAGGATCCCTTCAGGTACTGGAAAGTCACAATTAGGTCACCCCAAAGCCTTCTCTTCTCCAGGATGAACAATCCCAGCTCTCAGTCTTTCCTCCCAGCAGAGCTGCTCCATCCCTCTGATCATCCTGGGGCCTCCTCTGGACTCTCTCCAACAGCTCCACATCCTTCCTGTGCTGGGAACTCCAGAGCTGGAGGCAGCTCTGCAGGTGGAGTACATACCCTGCATACACTGAGTGTATACCATGGCTTTCTTTCTCTTCAAGTGGAAAGAATTCCCATTAGTAATTCTTTAACTGAGCACACTGTTTACAGGAGGGGCACAATTTAACTTTATGTTAAGTTTTGCTCAAGGTCAGTAAAAATTTATTGATTAAATTCTTCTTTTATATAATAAACCATTACTCATTTCACTGAACTCTCAGGATTTTCACCTTCACATGTTTCCTACAGTCTCAAAAAACAAACCCATGCATGTCAAAAAACAAATGCATGCAGAGCAGTGTTAATGCTGCTTACAGTGTCTCTGCAGAGAAGTGAAATAATCAAGATATTAAACCCAGGGTTATAGTGACTGAAAAGAGGTTAATTTATCAGTGGATGATTATATTTCTGTTGTCAAGAATTCTCGGCTCTTTAGACCAAGAGCAGGGGCCTGTCATTAAATAAGTACAGATATATTTGACTGATTGAGTATATTGGGTGCAAAACACTCAGATTTGCACACAAGCCCACACTTGAAGGGAGAAAATTATAGAACTATTGAAGCTGGAAGAGATTTCCAAGATCATCAAGTCCAATCTTTGACCCAACACCACCATAGTAACTACACTGTAGCAGGTGTGCTGCATCCAGTTATTTTTGAACACTTCTAGGGATGAGATTGTGATTCCACCACTTCCTTGGGCAGCCTATTCCAAAGTTTAACCAGTCTTTCTGTGAAGAAATTCTTCCTGATGGTTCTACCTGGTGCAGCTTGAGGCCATAAATCCTTCAGAGTTTACATTCACAATGGCAGATTTCACAGAGTTGTGGCCTGCACTCACCTTCAAACCACCTGACCTGGCTGCTGACAGTGTCACGATTCAGCATTCAAAAATCATTAGCATTCATGGCATTTAGTATATTTTCCTCAAATTTTCAGAACCCTCTATATTCAAATTTTATTCTTCTTCTGCCTAGCCTAGTGAATGTCAATCATTAGAAAAAAAAATAAAAATTGAGATTGTTTTTATACAAAGTGTGTATCTCCAGGAGCAGTTACCCTAAAGAAGCCATCTCCAAATACTGTAAGGTCATGACATTGCTGTGAAATGCTGCAATAATTCATAAAGCTATGCTGAGATTGTGCAACTGGAGTAGGTAGATAATAATAATTAGAGGAGAGGGAGACTTTCTTCCCTTTCAGGGAAAAAAAAAAAACAACCTAAACCAACAGTTTTACCTGTTTTCATTCACTTTTCCTATCTGTGGAAATGGTACATCAGTATTTTATATAGGAATTGCAGGGCCAGGGCAAACTCTGGTTTAGCAGCAAGAATTTCAGATTTCACTCCTGAGAGCTGAGTTGTGCTTATTTACAATTCCACCACCCACATGATAACAGCCTTCATTAAACCCCCCATATTTATTTTCCTTATCAACTCTGCCTGTCTTATCCATGTGGAGCGTGCATTTTTGAGGACAGGGCTTTGCTTTCATGTATTTATGTGAGACCCAGCAAAAGGAGACTTCTGTTACACACCTACTGCTCTTCCCAGCGTTTGCAAAGTGCTTTCAAACCCTCTGAGGAGGAGTGATCGATGTGCTACAAGGCATTAGCACTGCAGAGAGATCCATACTTTGCCATATACAAATGGGCTGATTTCCCTGCCTTCAAAGGGAGCCAGGAGCCTGCTCAAAAATACTCCCCACAAAGCCGCCTATTGATGCAGTGAGACAGCTCAAGTCAGCTCCCAGATTTTAAAATCCCGATTTAAGCGTGAGAAGCAAAACTGTTTGTTTTGTGGGGGATCATTAGACACTCTCAGCATTGAGGTGGGGGTTTGCTCCCCCAGACAGCTTCCCCTGGCTCTGCTAAAGTCAGGGTAAGCAGAGAGCGCTTTCAGACACAGTCGCAGTCTGGCTTTGCCAGAGCATCTCTCGGCTTGTTTGTGCCCTCCAAAAGGGAGTCCGGGCTCGCTCCCGTCCCGAGGAATCCGCGCCGCTGACACGGGAGCGGGGGGAGAGGAAATCACCTGGCAAAGAGCACCAGGGCTTCCCACAGGACACATTATCCCTGCAGCGGCAGAGGCAGGGCGGGGAGGGGCAGCAGGGGAAGGAGGACGGATGCGGAGCGGCGAAGCCCCCGGAATGTCACTTACAGTCGGCTGGCCACAGTTGTCAGGGTTCACTTCCATTAAGCTTTGTGTCAGTTCAGAAACTTTACACATGAGGCTGTGTGAAGCGTTCTGCCACTGCTGACTGCCCGGGGCTAGCCCACAGTGCCTATCTTGTCACTGGTTTTCCAGAAAACCTCCCTGAGAATTAGTTGCATATGTTGGCCAGGCTAACCAGAGGAGGAGAGGTTTTGTCTCTTATTTGTCAACTCGGGATTGTATTTTTTGAATTATTATTGTTATTATTATTATGAGGTTTGAATATTTTTATCTCATTTCGCAAGGGGTGGGTCTTGCTTTGGAGGTTGAAGGGGGAGTTGGTTGTTATAAAATGCTGCAAAGGTTAACTGAGCATTTAGTGTCATGAAAAAAAAGAGAGGAGTGATGGCAATGAGGTGAGTTCTCTTAGCACAAAGAAAAGTCTCCACTATGCACTTTTAGCTGAAAAAAAAGCATCAAAAGTGACTGTAACAATGTGATGGGATTTGTTCTGAGACTGGCTTTAAAATGTAGAAGTTTTTAGTAAGACAAGTCCAATAAATTAATGCTGCATTCAAAAGGGAAGAGTCAATTTCTATATAAATGTTCTATACTGGGTTTGGAGAAGTTGCACAATCCTTGTCCTGGTGGGGGATTTCCACTTACCAGATTCTGCTGGAAATGCAACACAGAAGAGAGGAAACAATCTCAGGAATTCCTGGAGTTTGTGGAAGAGACCTCCCTGGCAGAGCTGGTGAGGGACCCAGCTAGGGAAGGTGCCCTGCTGGACCTGCAGTTTGTGAACAGAGAAGGATGTGATGGCCAGAGGCTGCTTGGGGCACAGTGGAGGAAATGAGAGAGGTGTCAATTCTTGGAGAAACGAGGAGAGCAGTCAGCAAAATCACTGCCTTGGACTTCCAGAGGGCAGATTTTGGCCAGTTTAGGAGGTGGTTGAGAGATTCCCTTGGGAAGCATTCCTGAAGGGCAGAGGAGTCCAGGAAGGCTGGACTCCCTTAAGAAGGACACTCTAAAGCAGCAGAGGCAGCATTTCCATGGCCCAAAACACAAGCTGGCAGGGAAGAAGATTGACCTGGGTGAACAGAGGGCTTTGGCTGGAGCTCCAGGAGAAAATTAGAAGGGCCAAAACCCCACTAGAACCTAACCTGGCTACTGCCATAAGAGACAGCAAGAGAGGACCTTCTCACTCACACAACTCCCTGACAGGAGGGTGGAGCCAGGTCGGGCTCTGCTCCCAGGGAACAAGTGACAGGACAAAAGGAAATGGCCCCAAGTTGTGTCAAGGGAGGTTTAGATTGGATATTAGGGAAAATTTCTTCACTGAAAACATGGTCAGATATTGGAACAGGCTGCTCAGGGAAGTGGTAGAGTCACCATCCCTGGAGATATTTAGAAATTGCGTAGATGTGGCACTGAGGGACATGGTTTAATGGTGAACTTGGCAGTTCTGGGTTTATGGTTGGGCCTGATGACCTTAATGGGTTTTTCCAACCTAAAGAAATAATTTTTTCTACAATTCTAGGACTAATTTCCACACTATTGCCAGGTATGAAGCTAAGAAACTCTGACTAATTATTAATATTCTACATATCATTGCAGTAATTAATCAGGAACAATTATACAATGGGCTATATGTGGAGCAGAGCTTGAAGATTTTTGTCTAGGAAACATCAATATTGCTTTTGTACTGGTTGGCTTTCATTTTCTTTCTTTTTTAATTTAGAAAAGACTGTACTTTTATAATAACTTAGTTGCTCCCACATTGTGTTGGGGATTAGTGATTGGGATAGATTCTTCCATGCACTGTCCAAATACTAAGAAACTATGCTGTGAAAATATTTTCAGAGAGAAATAGAGCCTGGGAATGCCAAACTGAGCTTTATGTGATCTCTGAGCATCAAGAACTGTGTTCACACTAAACACCACCATCTACCCCTTGCTTAGACTTTGCTCATGCCTTTGCCAATACATCCAGTACAGAGGCTGGAAAACAGGAGGAAGGCAGGAATTGAAATGTCCACTTAGAAGGTAAACCTGGGACCTAGGAGGGCTAAATTTAAGTTCAAGAGCTGGTCCAGGCAGGAAGAGCAAATCCATGTGTGCATAATAAAAAAAGCATTTGTGGATCACAGGAATTTAAGTAGATCCCTGAGCTCTTCACAGAAAGGGGCTCTGACCATGGCTCCTCCAATGCCTTTAAATAAATATGTCTCTGCTCTNAACTTTACACATGAGGCTGTGTGAAGCGTTCTGCCACTGCTGACTGCCCGGGGCTAGCCCACAGTGCCTATCTTGTCACTGGTTTTCCAGAAAACCTCCCTGAGAATTAGTTGCATATGTTGGCCAGGCTAACCAGAGGAGGAGAGGTTTTGTCTCTTATTTGTCAACTCGGGATTGTATTTTTTGAATTATTATTGTTATTATTATTATGAGGTTTGAATATTTTTATCTCATTTCGCAAGGGGTGGGTCTTGCTTTGGAGGTTGAAGGGGGAGTTGGTTGTTATAAAATGCTGCAAAGGTTAACTGAGCATTTAGTGTCATGAAAAAAAAGAGAGGAGTGATGGCAATGAGGTGAGTTCTCTTAGCACAAAGAAAAGTCTCCACTATGCACTTTTAGCTGAAAAAAAAGCATCAAAAGTGACTGTAACAATGTGATGGGATTTGTTCTGAGACTGGCTTTAAAATGTAGAAGTTTTTAGTAAGACAAGTCCAATAAATTAATGCTGCATTCAAAAGGGAAGAGTCAATTTCTATATAAATGTTCTATACTGGGTTTGGAGAAGTTGCACAATCCTTGTCCTGGTGGGGGATTTCCACTTACCAGATTCTGCTGGAAATGCAACACAGAAGAGAGGAAACAATCTCAGGAATTCCTGGAGTTTGTGGAAGAGACCTCCCTGGCAGAGCTGGTGAGGGACCCAGCTAGGGAAGGTGCCCTGCTGGACCTGCAGTTTGTGAACAGAGAAGGATGTGATGGCCAGAGGCTGCTTGGGGCACAGTGGAGGAAATGAGAGAGGTGTCAATTCTTGGAGAAACGAGGAGAGCAGTCAGCAAAATCACTGCCTTGGACTTCCAGAGGGCAGATTTTGGCCAGTTTAGGAGGTGGTTGAGAGATTCCCTTGGGAAGCATTCCTGAAGGGCAGAGGAGTCCAGGAAGGCTGGACTCCCTTAAGAAGGACACTCTAAAGCAGCAGAGGCAGCATTTCCATGGCCCAAAACACAAGCTGGCAGGGAAGAAGATTGACCTGGGTGAACAGAGGGCTTTGGCTGGAGCTCCAGGAGAAAATTAGAAGGGCCAAAACCCCACTAGAACCTAACCTGGCTACTGCCATAAGAGACAGCAAGAGAGGACCTTCTCACTCACACAACTCCCTGACAGGAGGGTGGAGCCAGGTCGGGCTCTGCTCCCAGGGAACAAGTGACAGGACAAAAGGAAATGGCCCCAAGTTGTGTCAAGGGAGGTTTAGATTGGATATTAGGGAAAATTTCTTCACTGAAAACATGGTCAGATATTGGAACAGGCTGCTCAGGGAAGTGGTAGAGTCACCATCCCTGGAGATATTTAGAAATTGCGTAGATGTGGCACTGAGGGACATGGTTTAATGGTGAACTTGGCAGTTCTGGGTTTATGGTTGGGCCTGATGACCTTAATGGGTTTTTCCAACCTAAAGAAATAATTTTTTCTACAATTCTAGGACTAATTTCCACACTATTGCCAGGTATGAAGCTAAGAAACTCTGACTAATTATTAATATTCTACATATCATTGCAGTAATTAATCAGGAACAATTATACAATGGGCTATATGTAGAGCAGAGCTTGAAGATTTTTGTCTAGGAAACATCAATATTGCTTTTGTACTGGTTGGCTTTCATTTTCTTTCTTTTTTAATTTAGAAAAGACTGTACTTTTATAATAACTTAGTTGCTCCCACATTGTGTTGGGGATTAGTGATTGGGATAGATTCTTCCATGCACTGTCCAAATACTAAGAAACTATGCTGTGAAAATATTTTCAGAGAGAAATAGAGCCTGGGAATGCCAAACTGAGCTTTATGTGATCTCTGAGCATCAAGAACTGTGTTCACACTAAACACCACCATCTACCCCTTGCTTAGACTTTGCTCATGCCTTTGCCAATACATCCAGTACAGAGGCTGGAAAACAGGAGGAAGGCAGGAATTGAAATGTCCACTTAGAAGGTAAACCTGGGACCTAGGAGGGCTAAATTTAAGTTCAAGAGCTGGTCCAGGCAGGAAGAGCAAATCCATGTGTGCATAATAAAAAAAGCATTTGTGGATCACAGGAATTTAAGTAGATCCCTGAGCTCTTCACAGAAAGGGGCTCTGACCATGGCTCCTCCAATGCCTTTAAATAAATATGTCTCTGCTCTACACTGTCTCATTTTCCTTGGCTGATAATAACCAGATAACATTTATGGATCAAGCTGAAAACAAGTTTTACTCTGATTATAAACCTTAGGGTGCAAACTTTGTCTCCATCTCTAACCTCTCCCTCATATCTCACCAGTCAGGCTGCTTAGGTTTAACAAGTGAATAATGAGGCTGGAAAAAACAAAGTAAAACCATTTTTTTGTAATATCGCAATTTCATAAGCCAATTCCCTCCTTCTAGGAAACATTTCTCTTGTTCTTAGAAAAGCAAACATGTTTTTTATTTTATTTTAAGTTGCTCTAACAGGTTTGATATCCCAGGCCTTTGTATTTTCCCTTTCTCAGGCTTTGTTTTTGAGTTGCAAAAAAGGAAAAAGGGCAGGAAAGGGAAAAAGGGCAGAGAAGAAATGAGAGAAAATGAAAGCTGAATATTGGCCAGCCAAATGTTTTTAAAACATAACATTTATGCACTGAACATAACTTTCCTTCTTCTTCAAGTCCTAGCTGAGCTTCTTTAAACTTCCAGGAGTCTACATAGGATTGTCTCTACAGAGAAGTGGAGAACAGACCTCTCCTTCCTCCTGGTTTTAGATTGGTGATTAAGGATGGGATTGTCTGAGGCAAAATATCCTGATGCCTGTCTGTCAGCAGCTTATTGCTAGGCTTTGTGTCTAGCTTGGGCATCTGCTTCTTGTGTGTAATTGGTGAAGAAAAATAAGGGAAAAAAGTTTAAATGAATCAATCTTAAGACCAAAAGTTGGGCTACATGGCCTAAGTTACCTTCTGAAAGCTTCTCTTTCTTCCCATTAAAGAGGGAAATCCTCCATGCTCTGTTTTCAACTAAGAGAAATTAGGCAGGTGGATCCAACCTGTTAAAAGCTGCTTTAATGTCATCACTAAAAATTCTGGACTCTTCGGTCACAAACCTGGGCTTCTGCAGACATGGGCAGGCATGGATGTCATAAGGTGACACCCACCCTGTGACATGTAGGCTGCCTACAACTGGCAGTGAGAAAGAGGCACTCCTGGGATATGCTTAACACCCTGCAGAAGATATCTGAGTCAGATGAGTTATTCTCTAGAAATGCACATTTATTTTTTATTTTAAATTAATTATCAAGAAAGCCCTGGGTGAGTGAATTGCCTCTGCTCAAATGCAAGGTTTTACTTTTTAGGTGTCTAATATTGGATGAAATGAACCATGTCCAGAAAGTCTAACCTGTTCCAAGAAGTTTGCTATAGCAACCCAAAGAATTTGCATCCAGGTAGCCAAAGTTGTGGCTGTCCCATCCCTGGAAGTGTCCAAGGCCAGGTTGGATGGGACTTGGAGCACCCTGGGATAGTGGAATTTATCCCTGCCCATAGCAGGGCAGCTGGAATTAGATGATCCTTAAGGTCCATTCCAAAATAAACCATTCTGTGTTTCCACAATTTGTGTACAAACTACACAGAACAGGTATACAATCAGAGCTTAAAAGACTTGTCTTAATTATTTGATTGAAAAGATCAAACATTTTCACATATCTCACCCTGTTTTGAACTGCAAATCCTGGGGAATGGCTGAACTTTACAGAAGACCATGAATCAGTATGCAAGTAAGTCTGTTTTTCTCAACTTTCCTCTGGGATTGTGCCATTGCCTGTCTAAATGAAAGATCACTTCTTTTGTGGAAAGTGTCAAGCTGTACTGCAAATTTCTGACAAAAAAAAATCCAGGGAAAACCTAAAATAAGGGGTAAACCCAGGTGGGCTTGTGTTTCATTACATCTCAGCTACATACTTTGAGAGAAGGGGAATGGAGACATGCAGGCAAAGTTTAGTTGGCAGATAACTGGACATCCATCATGAAAATGAAGTCCAGGAATAGTTTCTATCAGTATCAGGCAGGCTGAGGGAGATGTCAGAGGTCCAGGTCCATCTCTGATCCATGGACTGCTGGTGTGAGATAATAAACATTGATGAAACCTTTCAAGGAGGATCCCCTTTCATTTCTCTGCCTTCCTCTGAGGAGCTGAAGAGGTTCCTTGTTCTGTGCCCCCAGTACAGATCAGATACACATATCCAGCCATTGCCAATTAGCACTAAAACACATCCACAAACTAACAACTCTTCATTATGGTGGAACAGTAAAAAAAGCCTTTCAAGAGTGGCTCTAGACCCAGTCCACAAGTCCTGGGGTTCATGTGAGCAGAAGGTCTTTCATAGGAGGGCCTTTAGGTTATAACCCTGCTGGGACAGATGGTTTTCTGAAGACATACAGAAAGGATGAGAAGATTTATACACTGAGATGAAGATTTTAGCCTCCACAAAAATTTCAGTGTCATCACTTACTCTTTGCAAGCAGAATGTCCTGTTTATTGAGCATGTTCAAATCCTACCATAGAGAAGAGAGGTGACAAAAGTCCCTTTGGGTTAAGCTGTATCTACTCACTGTGAACCAAAAGGGAAAATACTTTGGTGTTTTGGAGAAGTTCACATTTTGAGCCATGTAAGCAGCTCTAGGTACACCTTTTGTGGCTCTCTGCATCGTATGTGGTGAGAAATAAATTCCCACAGGCTGATCCATTAAGTGGCACATGCTGACAGATTGATCTGTGTTTTAAATCCCATCTTTTGCCTTTCCATCTTAGTACTTTTATGGTTATACAAAATACTTGCTCTGTGGTGCCACAGCCTTTCTCCTTGAGGCTGTTTCATGCTAAATACAGATGGATGGGCATTTCTGGGGTAGCCACAGCCCATTTTCAGTGAATTCCTCTACAAGCTGGGCCAAATGGTAACTTCTTGGAGAAGGTAATTTGAGGAGGAAGGTCAGGAGTAAAACTGCAGCACCTTGGAGATGGTGAGCAGTGCAACAAGCACTGAGCTAGTTAAAAAAATGCTGCAGAGGAAAAGGACAGCAATTTTTTAGGAATAAAATGGGAGGCAACTCATGGAGAACTTCCAGAGACCACATAACTCCTTTGAAAAAAGCAAAATCAAACATCTAAATAAAAAACCCCCAATGCTACCTCATTCTAGGTTACAGGAGAGACTAATACCCTTTGCTATTGTCTTTCTTTGAAAAACAAGGTTCATGAATGTTTTTCTATGTGCATTGAGAGCACCTAGGAAATACCAGAATTATTCCAGTCCTTTGGAGAGGCAAACAGCAGAAGTGACCACAAAGAATGTAGTTTTGAGCTATTTATTAGTAATTAGCTAAAAGTTAAACTGGAATAACTCTTCTTAGAAAGAATGGGGCATTTTAAATCTTTTTCTTTACACAATATGGTTGACCACATGTTTTATTGATTTTTTTTTACTATTCCTATATGAGAACAAATAACAACTGTATTTAGTGGGGTGAGGGGGGAGTCATAGTTTATATTTTCAAAGTGTATGAAACACATCAGGGTCATTGTAGCCTTCTGTGTTAAATCAGAAGAGATTGACAAAAAGGCTCAAAGTAATGGGCAGGTTTGGAAAAGACCAAGAGGGATTTAATTTTCTCATTCTTTTAAAGGGGATTGGAAACTTAATTGTGATTTGTGCCTTAAATTTTTCTCTCTATTATAACAACAACAAAAAAAAAGATGTTCACTGAAAATAAGATTGAGGGCTGTGGACACCAGTATTACTTTTTCATGTGCTGCACCTATAACTACTGGGCTTCAAGTGACATGAGTACTGTTCTTTGACAAAAAGATCCTTAGTGGAAAATTTATGATTAAATCCTATATAGAAGGTTTGATTTTAAGCACAAGCACTTATTTATGCTTGGACTTAGTCTGCTGTAATTAAGCAGACTGTACTTCTCTCTCATTTGGGACCTGTAGGTGCTAAGAGAAGAATTCAAGTGATTTTGTTGGGGAAAAAAACCAGTTCATTAAGACCTATGATTTCTGTATTTGGTTCCTAACTTAGCCAGATGACAGGGATGAAATTATGTCTGAAAATTAAATTATCTGTAAAATGTAGGGAAATCTACCAACCTCTTTTGTAAAACACCTTGCAATCTCTTGAGGATCAGTAGTAAACAAGAATATCACCACAAAGAACTAACACTAAATACAAAAAGA
The DNA here is from genome assembly GCA_013398075.1 of Notiomystis cincta. NCBI lineage: Eukaryota > Metazoa > Chordata > Aves > Passeriformes > Notiomystidae > Notiomystis > Notiomystis cincta. Next base: position 93,352 of record VZRX01021024.1, on the reverse strand, counting down.
GGGGCTCACCCATTAAAACTCCAAGCTCTTTAACTATTGGGGATGATTGCAATAGCAAATACCTCCCCACTGTTTTCCCACTATCCGCTCCTTTCTTCAGTCTTTGAGTTCTGTAAGGTGTGGATTGCAAGACATTGATGTCCTGAAGGGAGAGATCAGAAAGGTTTTGAGATGCTGGAGGTGTCATGGAGGCTCTAGCAAAATAAGGGCTAAGGTTAGGAAATTCTGTGGGTGCAGCCAGGTTTCAGAGTGCAGAGGTATTTTACTCTTCTTTCAGAAAAGCAGATGGATACTGTATATTACCCAAGCTCATGTACAAAGGGAAAGGTATGGAAATTAACTTTCTCTCTGGCTATGATAAGCTACCAAGGGAAATTCATAGCAAATCTGTCTACTACAGTTACTGCTGCCACAGAGCTATTACAGAAAAATAAATAGTGGCAATGGTCAAAAGAATGTCAAGATGCTTTCAAGTTGGCTAAACAGACACTTATATCCTCCAGGGGCTGAGTGCACTTTGTCCCATCCCTGCCAATCTGTTAAACTACTGATGCTTCACTGTGTGAGGTCAGGAGTGGTGATTTCTCACATAATACCAAACAGCCCAGAAAAGCCTGTAGCATTTGCATCGAAAATGCTTCCTAAAGAGGAAAGGGAATACAAACAGATGAGGTGAAAGTAGATGGTGGGGAGGAACTCACAGAGACTGCATGAAGTGCACTTTGCACTCCAGTAAAAATTCAGCAGAAAACATGGCCCACTTGACAGAAATGTTTTTTGAGGCTTGATAAGTGGATTCTAGCAACACTGAATTTAATAATCAGCATTTAAAATTGATTTTTGGGAGACAAAAATACATTAATTAAATTAAACACAAGTATCAGAGACTCATCCATGTTTTAGCCTAAAATTCTCTGGTGTAAAATCATACACAGTTTAAAGATATTCCTGATTTTGCTGTGCTGAACAATCAACAGTAGATTTAGTCATTCAGCATTAAAAGAAAAATTCCTTAAAATTTGAGAGGAGCTAGGTCCTTTACCAGTGAAAAACTCTCAAGACTCAGCACAAAATCTTTTTCTGTAGAAACAAACTGGAGCTTGATCATCCATCCTGCTGCATTGCCAGCATGATTGCTGGCATTTTTATCCAGGATACCTAAAATATCCTGAAACTATTCCTAGGTCCTGTGTCAGACTTTGGATGTGTCAAAGTGCATTCCCAAAAAGTAGCTTAGACATAAATACTAGGATTGAAATAGCAGGGAAGTATTTTGAAGAGGGTTTGATAGAGTGACAACAGCCACAGCATTGGATTTCTCAGACTTGTTGAGGTCCTGCCAAGGAAGAGCCACTCAAAAAACTTCCCATGAAGGACAGAGTCAGGAAGCTGATGAGTCTATTGTGTTTAGGTTTTGGGAAACTCTCAGAGATGAAGGAATAAGAAAAGGTTAACCTAAGTAATCAACATTTTTATTGAAGGAAATTATATGACTAAAGTGTGTGGGGAAAGATAATGATAAATCATTGAGGAGAATGATATCCAGACCCTAAATTATTACACTTTTAAACTAAGTGTAGCTTCCTCTGGCTGAATGTGAGATAACCCTGGAAAAAATGACTATGAGCAATAGGTTAAACTGGTACTACAGTAATGGGAAATGATTTTTGTTGTTTCAGCAAGTCATTTCCCTAACACAACCAGCAGTTGTTTGATGCAGAACTTCCTGGGATTGAAGGCTAATTTAATGAAGGGGTGTTTGTCATGATACATTTTTCAGGTAAAGTCAGAAAATTGTTCAGGCAAAAATACACTGTCTTTCAATTCCCTCCTTAAACTGTACAGCTTGATACTGAGACTCAAGCAAAGAAAAGTTCTGGCCTTCAGCTGCCTGACATCCTGGTTAAAATAATATCTTTGAAAATACTGCATAAGAGTCTCAGTGTGAAAGCTTAGAAGCCTGTGTAGAAAATAAATCTCTGTCCACAGAATAAGAGAAAATTCAGATTATTGAAATTTGATTTTCTGGGGGGATGTGTGCCTAGAAATAATTTGAGTATATATTTGCAATCAAACACCATTCAGAGTTAGAGGGAATGACAATTTTTTAAGTGCCTTTTTAAGATAACTATCAATAGAGCAATATTTTCCTTTCAAAGGAAACACCTTTTATAGTATCAGCTACATGATTTTGCATCCTTAAAGAAAATGTAGAATCCTTTCATCTGAAGAGCCATCACCTTGAGACACCAGATCAAAACAGAATCCAGACATTCTCACCCAGAGTGTAATCCAAAATAAAAATTTAAGAGGAATTTATTTTTCTAGTGAATTCCTTGATTTTTAGATCAGAACAATGGACTGTAAACCCCAAGTTGAGCTTTCTTCCTCCTCCTAGGCTGGAATCACAAGATCTCAAGATCATAGGATAATTCAGCTTGGAAGGGACACCAGGAGGTCTTTAGTCCAACCAACCACAGATTATTGTGTGCAGGATGCACAGTCTCCCAGGAAGAGTAGCCCCAATGAGGGCTACTCTTTCCATCTGTCTTGAGAAACCTGTCCTTCATTTTGTTTCCTGTTACTCCCACTGTCTCTCATCCTCTCACCACACAAGCAGCCTGGCTAGATCTTCTTGATAACCTTACCACAGGTACCAGAGGTTGGTCTCAGGCGTCTCCAAACAGCCTCTTCTCTGGGCTGAGCAATCCCACCATGTTCCTGCACCAAGCAGCTGCTCCAGCCCTGAGCACCCTGGAGAGCCTCCCTGGACTTACTTTGGTTGGTCAGACCTTTGTGGATTAGGGGCCCAAAACTGCAGTACAGCACCTGTAATCTGAGTGCTGAATAAACAGGGGCAATGCCTTTCCCTGGGCTGCTGGCTCTGCTCCTGCTCATTCGGCCCAGGCTCTCCTCTCCTGTGTGCAGGGCACTTTTCCTGTTGGGCTCCATCAGGCTCCAGCCAGCTCACCAATCCCCACTGCCTGACACCCTCTGGCTGTGACCCAGCCCTGGACTGTACCAGCTGGTCCCATCAGTTTGGCATCTCCTGTCAACTTGCTGAGAGCAGACTCCTTCTCCTCCTGGGGGCATCAACACAGAAATTAAACAGGACAAGTCCCAGGAGGGATCATGAGTTACTCACTGGCCTCCAGGCTGAGTGTGATCCATTAACCACCCCTCTCTGAGCACCTTTTTGTGCCCATCCTATTGTCCATATCCAACTCCTCTTTCATCTCAATCTTCACAGAGAAGTAAGTCTCCTTTTGGGGAATTTGATATCACTAAATTAAGAAGGACATCTCAATCCCTAATTAGAACCCTGTGTCTTATCACAATAGCAATCCACAAATTACAGAATTTACAATCTCAGCTATCTAAAGGATTTTTTTTTTCATATTGGTGGCCTGTATTGAGCCAAAACATTTAGAATAAGAAACATACCTGGGGCAATTACAGACAGTGATTTCTAAAGTCCTCAATACAGCCCAAACATCACTATCTAGGCTGTAAGTATTTGACTCTAGATAATATCAAGTTGGTGGTAGGAAACTGCTCTGGCTGCCCAGGTTTGATGATAGACAGTTCAGCACATTGCTTAAATAGCTAGGAGCAATGCCAATTAAAGTGAAATTCTGCTCTAACACTGCCTTACAAGCCTTTTAAACAGACTGGCAAATCAAGAAACAGACTTCACTGGAATATTATGGTGTGCAGGTTTCAGAGGAACTTCGGAGGAAATTCTTTAAACCTTCATTAAAAAATACACCTAGTATCACAAAGCGTGAAAAATATTTTTTAGGCAGCTGGTTATAAAAGGAGGGCAGCCAGGGGAAGTCTTATATGTTCATATTAAAGTCCAGAGCAGAAGGTTCAAGTTGCTGGTTCCATTACAGAAATATCCCTGTCTCTATCAAAAAAGTCTGTTTCTAAAGGGAGCTCTTTATTCGCTGTGTTGAGATAGAAACACGAATTTGATATCTATGAGAGGCCAACAGGGTTAGCAAGAAAACAGAGAGAAAAAAGGACAGAAGTAACCTTTACAAAGCACTTCTCCATCTGATACTGTTGAGTAGACTTGGCTGAATAATCTACCTCAGATATTATTCATCAATGTGAACGCTGGCATTTTCCTCCCCCATCCCTGCCAAATAACGATTTGTAAATAGTTCTTATTTGCGGGTAGTCTGCTAGCAAAAAACCTGCAAATGTTGGCCATCAACACTGAAGTGTTTGCAAATTGATTCTTTTTTCTCTTTCTTTCCCCCCCACCCCACTCCCCCCATTCCGTCTTTCCTGCCAGATGCAACTATAAAAGAAATTCAAAGGGATGAAGCGAAAATGATATTCAAGTGTGTATTTTCTTGGAAACATTGTGAGGAGGCTGCAGCTTATGCTGCAGAGGGGAGTAAGTGTTCTGAGGCTTAAGCAGCACATTAAATGGCCAACAGCAGCAGAAGCCAAAGCTCTGGACATTACATACACAGACTCTGATGTCTCCCAGGAAAGCTGGGATCATTAGTCCTGGTTCACTGACTTGGAGTTGGAGGTTCCTGATGAAAAGGACATAACACCAGGCTCAAGCTGAGACTAATGGGAAACAATACGCATCTGCAGACTCTGATGTTGCTAATCCAGCTCCTGCTGAGGATGAACAATTGGAGCAAGGGAATATTCCTGAAGCACTGACAAACTGCAGTTGAGGATTAGAAAAGCCCCCTGAATGTCTGAATTTGTAATATGTCTCCAAGTTGGCATTATAAACAGTTGTCCCATAAAGCAAAGAACCTTTTCTCACTCGGGAGTATTTTACCCAAAAATCATAGCAGTGTTAAGCTTCTGGTGGTGGTGGTTCCTTTCTTGCCTTATTTTTTATCTTGCTGAGTTTAGTAGGAAATTTTATATTTCTGTTTGTGTCAGCTGCAGATAAAAGATGCAGAAAGAACCCTGACACCTCAATGCAGTAATTTTCAAGTCTAGTACATATAATTTAGTGATACTTTATGTCACCACACACTCCCGTATGCCCTGTGCCCTCTTGAAGGCTCAATGTAGTCAAATATACAGCAAAATTCGATCAGTGACCAACTTCAGCATTCAAATACCCTTCTTGCTCTGTATATTGTTTTGTGTCAGACAGTCTTAGCACCCAAATTTGCTTGTTTGCACCTTTGTATTATTAGAAAATAACTGGTGATTTTTTGGCTCAGTTTAACTATGCCTTCCAGCCAATTTGCAGGCACTGTTGAGGAACAATCTTGGGCACTGATAATTTCTAATAAGCATTTAGGATGAGCCCACCTGTTTTGGAGAAAAAGAGAGTTCAACAGTGTGGATGTAGCCTGAATATTACATTCACCTCAGGGGAGGAGCCACAGACCACTCAGGGTGTTTGGGTAAATTGGCCTAATTTGGGTAACACCCACTGCACTTCTGAATAATTGCAGTTTTTATTGCAGTGCCAGAGCTGCCTGGAGTCAAACTGATTTGTTTTTGACAAGGTAATAGAAGGTAAAACCAAAACATGTCAGCCAAGAGTGGCATTTGACTTCCTCTAAACCAGGCAGAGAACTGAGCCAAACTGGGCTGGACCTCCCAGGGCAAGGATCCTGCAGTTGTGATGATCTTTCTGCTTGCAGACTCCTACACTTTTTAGGCTGGGGGAGGAGCTTTTGGATCTTTTTGTCAATCTGTTGACAAAAGGCCCATTTCTTTTAGTTGCTTTTCACAAATGATACCAGGATTCTTGGAGCTCTAGGCTGTACCTAAGCACAGAATCAGAGAATGATTTGGATTGGAAGGGACCTTAAAGATCATCCCCCTGCCATGGGCAAGGACAACTTCCACTAGAAAATAATTTACTCTTTAATTAATTCTTGTTACACTTAATAATCATTATGCCTTCTCCTTTCAAAGCTTGTGTGTGGGCCTATCCTGGACAGTGGTTATATTTTAAAATCAGCTTGGGGGAGGAATAAAAAAGTTGGTTTTGTTTTTTTTTTTTTTCCATCACTTAATCTGAAGTTGACAGCTTTCAGTGGAAAATATGTACTCCATGTAAACTCATCATAAAAGGCTCCTTTACAGCTCCATTTTACTGCAAAAGGCAATAAACACATTCAAGCTGTTGGCCCAACTCAGCTGAATTACAAGCCTGTTACAAAATTTATAATCCAGTTTGGTTTTTTCTTTTTTAGTCTCAGATTTGGAGTTTTACATTGTTCTATAGAACAATTATTTTCCATGTTTTTTATAGGTAGAGGAATTTTTCTTTGAATGTTGGATACTGTAGCACTGAGGTAACCAATTACCTCTGCTCATTTTCATAAAAAAGGATATTCTTTACAATCTTTGTTGAGGAACAATGAACAGTTAAAGCAGAAACAGAAAGACTGAACAACTGTTAGGTACATATTTGATAAAAGTTCAAGGTTACAGATCCTACTTTGTGTCCTCTTAAAAGGAATTAATTCTGCCAAATACACATCCAGAACTTCTCTTTAGAATCAGGCTGATTCATCTTCTTCTGAAGCAGACATCTAATATAAATCAGTAATGAGTTCAGCTAAAGACGTTTGTTGAAGACACCTAATTTCTCATAAAAAGACAAAATTAAGGGAGTTGAATTCCACCCTTTTCAACTAAATTTCTGAGTATTGACCCAGATTCTTAATTGTACAAACCACTCTGTAACTCCTTTTAGGAGCTACACCCATTTGTACATATTGAATATCTTGCCTTTTTCTTTTTTTTTCCCCTCTCCTTACACCAGTGACATCAAAAGGTAAAAAGTGTAGATCAAAGCTCCTGCTGAAGATCAAAGATAAAAGCAAAAATAAATTCAAGAGCCGCAGTCAGTTTTCTAAAATCATGGTGGAAAAGGATCATCCCCCTTTTTCCCTTTAATTTTGGGGAGAGCCAATAACCATCCACAAACCAAGGCTGGAATGCCTGCTCTGAACCAGTTTCAACAAACTGATGGGGTCTTGGTATTCTTGTCCTTGAGGGTTTTTTCCCTGAGTTTTTTTTCTAAATTCAGGCAGTGTTGTTGGTTTGGAATCCACATCCACCTGAGCCCACACACAATTTTAACATCCTTTTCTCTTGGCAAAGAGCTGCTCAGCCTAACTCTGCACCGAGTAAATAAACACCTTTTTTATTTGTTTTGTCCACATTACCTGAGAATTCCATTTGATGCCCCCTTGTGTTGGGAGAGCCAAGGAACAATCACTTCCTCATTTTCTCCTTGCCACTCAAGATTTTTAGAAATGTCATATTTTTCTTCAAGTGTTTTGTGCTTTTTCTTTTTCTTTCCCCTTTTTTTTTCTTGCCCCCAGGCAAAGAACCTTGTCTATATAATAGTCTGACATTCTTGTTCCCACACTGTCTTCCTGTTCGTGGCTTCTCCCAGAAAGACAGCAGCAGCAAATTCTTTATGTGGGGTGAAATGGGAAAGCAGCACAACAAAAAAAGAGAGTCAACAAAAATATTCTGTTGTGATAAAAATGTCTAAGCATTTCCAGATTCAAAAATATGAAAGCAGAATGATGACAAAGTAAGAAATGGGGCATTTTTTCACCCTTCTTCCTCTGAAAATATGTTAGATTTGAAAGAAATATTTCCCAATTTGCTTTGCTTCTGTATTTTCTACTCTTTCACTTTTTTGTTAGCTGGAAGTCAAGGAAAAGATAATTTAAAATATGCAAAATTAAAGAAAGTAAGTATTGTGATACTTGATATTTTAGCAAGAGAAAAAAAAAGTGTTATAAATTTAATCAGACACACGATAATTACAATATACTTACCCTAGTTTCTGCTATTTAAGAATTTCTTGCCCCAGGAACTCCTGCTGACCTCTTTGCCCCACCCACCCCAAAGCATTATTTTAAATTAATTCAGACTAATTGTGTCAAATTAAGGTGAGGAGCTTGCAGACAGATTGCTGAAACCAGGAAAAGAAATGTTATAGAGTGGGTTACACAGTATTTATAAAATATTAGTTAAATATATTTGCTTCCACTCTGGGCACCTTTCAATACATATCTTGACTTTTAATAGTTATTTGAGGAAAACCTCCTCTTTTCAAAGGAGCCAACTCCCACATCAGTAAGACTTTTGCTCTTAAGTCCTGGCTGCTGGCAACAAAAGCAATTTTAAAACCTCAGCTGTCATTTTTTCAATAGTAACTATGAATAATTCTTCTGTTACACAAGAAATAACACTGGTAAGAAAAACTGTGATGTTTTGTAGGCAAATCCTAATTAATGTCCTGAAAAAAAAAAATTGCTGCAGAAAGCAGATTTAATGACCTTTCCTATTTCAATAAAATTTTTAGAAGAAGACTTGAAATATGAAAATGTATTTTTATATGATCAGAGCTTGTCAAATGTGGAGGTGGAACTGGGCTGGTGACCTTAAAGGTTCTATGATCTTTTATCTTAAAAAGACTTTTCGTTTGGAAGCACTAATTCAGGAATAAATAGTAAATTGTCTTTTAATTTCAAATTATTTAAATGAAATATTTCAGATTACCCAAATTTTGTTTTAATAAAAATGTGGGTAATAGATGGTAATAATAGATGAACACTTAGGAGATTTGGGGGGGGTTATCCAACTTCAACACAAACACCCAAAACCCAGAACACAAAAGCCCTTCCTGCCAGTCCCTCAGATGCATTTTTAAAAGGGCATAAAGGGACAATACATGGAAAAAAACCCCAACTCCCTCTTGTCTTTGACCCCAAAATCCAGAGATCTGTTCTGTAACAATAATTTTATGGCAGGCTGATATTGGAATATTTGAGATTTAAAGCAGGCAAACTACACAACTGATGGCTTCTGTCAAAATTAATAATACAACAACATACTTGAAAATTTATCCACAGCTTTTAACTTTCTGCATTACCAGAGCATCCTCCTATTCCAGTACAAACAACAACGAGTCTGAGGCAATAACCCCACAAAATACCTGTGATCCTTCTGTTAATGCTCACTCTGCTTCACTGACCTTCAGCACACAATCCTGCATTTCTTTTCTCTTATCCACCTTTTACAAGAGCAAAAGCACAACACCCTTAGTGCAGAAATACTGGTTTGAAGTGGTCCAAGATGTAATAGGAAAAAAGTTCCTTGCAGTGAATTGAATCCATAATGTGAAATTGCACTAATTCTGTACATAAAAATAATACACTGATTGTGGACAATGATGTGGAATGAGAACCCTGCTAGTTACAGAAATCATTGTTTTACTTCCAAACTTTCTCCTTTTCAGCTTCATTCCACCAGATTGTTTACACTCACTCAGGTCACAAAACACAGACGTGTTTGTCCCTGCTTTATCCTTATATTCAGGATAGGAAATAAGATGAACACCATAAAACGGGAAAGTCACTAACAGGTTTTGTTGCCTGATTATTTTAATTTCTTTGTTGATAGGAGCTGGTGGGAGGGGAAGAAGGTAGATGCAGGATTACTCATGGAAATAATCCACTTGCTGTTCTGCAAGGTATAGCGTACATAAAAAATGACCTAAGCAGATCCCAGGATGTTCTCATGCAAATATATGTAAATAATAACACTGACAAAGCAATGTTGAAGAGGGAAAAATCCCACTCACTGAAGTTTTCATGATTATGAACCACAAACCTCCAAATTAAAGGACACAAGGCTGCCTTGATCTGCTCTCTCATGTGTAGATTGCAAAATAATATAACATGGTACAAACTGAGGTTTGAATTTCTCTTCCACTACATAAGTTAATTGCTTCTTGCATGCTGTCATGTTTCAGATTGACCAAATGAATTCTTTGTGAATTCTTCTTTGGGGTCTCCAATGTTCCTATTGTAAACCATAAGTCACCAGGATTGTTTTATTTGTTATATTGGGTTTGGCTTTTATAAATTTCTGACTGAAATAAATAAATATGTAAAAGTAGGAAATAATGGATATGAAAGAACTTCAAATATATAGCAATTAGGCAATTTTTTTGCAAAAGTCTAAATAAATAGTGATTGCAAAATGAATCTAGTATTTAGTCAGATTCCAATTCAGTTCTCCTAGGATAAGATTTTTAATAAGATTTTTTCATTCTAATTGTCTTTTAAAAAACCTAAACATTCTAAACATGTGATTTTGGTTTGCATTTTCTTGTGTTCAAAAAATTCCAATTTTTAGTTGCCAAAACCTGACTATTTTCTGGCTTAGAATTTTTTATCAAATGAGAATCAAATGGAAATTTCTATCAAATGAGAATCTTCAGATCTAGCTTCAGTTCTGTCAAAGTGTCATTTAACACTTGAGAGAGGAGGAAACAATCAAACCCCTTTATTTTAGCCCCAAGTATCACTTTCAAGTCTTCTTGGATCATCTCAAATTCAAAAATTATTATCTGATGTTAGGAGCTTGAGGCAAATGACTCCTCTTGGAAATCAGGGTCATCCCAACCATCACATTTTCCTTCATGTGTATCAGGATTTACACATTAGTCAGTATTTGGCCACAGGCAGGTGAAATCAGACCAAAAGCCAACACTGGGAGAGTGGTCCCAAACTTTCCTGAAACTTGAGCTCAGCCCCTCAGCCTTTCTGCCTCTGCACCTCCCAGGCTGGCCCTCAGTGTGTCCTCATGGTTTCCTAGTCTGGAGACAAAACCATGCCTAAAGAGCTGTGATGAGAAGCAATGAGTACAAAGCCCTTGGTAGCAGTTAAAGCATTTACTCCTGCTGCTGCTTCCTTGAGGGAGGATGTTCCCTGTGGTTGTTGTACTCCTGGGTGCCTTAGGCTCCAGGCTGAGAAAAACAGGGAACAGATGAGAAAAGAGATCTCTCCCTTCATCCTGCCCAGGGTTCATTTGTGAACTTTGTCCTGCCTCAACTTCTTGGGTTTGTGGTTTTGTCTTTTTTTTGTGTGTGTGTGTTCATAAATCCCCAGAAAAATCATTTTCATTTGGGTTTTCTGTTTTCATGTCAGTACGCTTCGCTTATTCTTATTTACTCGGTTTTAGGTTTGTCAGATAGGCCCCCATCAGCCTCTGAACACATTTACATAATTTAAATACAAAATGCAAACATGCTGACTAATGTCTGCCTTAAATAGACTCTCTTAGGATAAGCTAGACATGTTCCCTATCTCCAGGCCCTCAGGCAAAACCAGAGAACATGGATGAGCTTCATGCACTCCCTGCAAGTCGAGAGACTAAAGGCTGGTGTGGGCCAAGTGCAGGAAGCAAACTCCAAGGTTCAGGGCCTTCCATTGATGATGTCCAGGCTGAAATGCTGCTCTGAGGAAAACAGGGCATTTTGGGAAAAGTCACAGAGTTGTTAAAGCTTTTCATGGTGTTTGAAGAACTCTATCAGGTTGGAGTGGGTCCCCATATTGTGAAGCATCTTCCAGTGCATGCCAAATTCCTCATGGTTAAAGATGTTTTTCCAGGCAAAGTTTGGTGAGCTCAGGAGGCTCTGAACTACCTCTGTGGCTCAGAAGGCAGGAAAATGCTCTGCCTTTAACCAAAATGAACAATTCCTCCACAGCTTCTCCTTTCCATGCTGATAAAATAACATTTATTGTCTTTCTCTGATCTCACTCTTCCATGGTGGGGTTTTCAGGCATCTTGTCCTCCAGCCTTATACATCAAGGGATTCATTTCACTTAATTTCTGTCTTTTAGATGGTTCAAGTTTGTTCTGAAAGAGTTCTCAGGCTCCCTTAGTTACCCATGAAGGAAACACCTCCAGGAGGGTGTTCACAGCACTCCTCAAAACATCTTTCCAAGGTGAGATGAGCTGATCCTTTCTCTGCTGAGCAGGGGGCTGGACTTGATGGCAGGTTCAGATCAGAGCTGAACTGGTTACAGGTGGATTGGATGAATCCCACAGTGTTTCTGGATAAATAAAAAAGAGTTTTATACTGGGAGGTCATGAAGAGCCTTTCACAAAAGAGACCTCCTGGTATCTGATCACAGAATATCCTGAGCTGGAAGGGACCCACAAGGATCATCAAGTCCAAATCTAAATAACAATATCCTATAATAAAAATCATGATAATTTTTAAGACAGGGTTTAGGTCTTTTATAAATACACTTTAAGGCAGTCTCTAACTCAGATATATTTAAAGGCTTAGAAAAAGGGAGAACATGCAACATTAATTATATTCAAGGAATTATGATAAAAATGTTGAAAACTAGACAGCCCAAGTCCTGTCAGAAAGGGGCATTCCCAAATCAAAGAGAACATCTGCAAAGCTTTTTCTTCCCCATGGTTTCCTTTTGCATAATGATACAAAAATTCAGGCTACCTCTTTGAGAAACTAAATACTAAACACATTTAGACTTACCTTGGGATATGAACTGCATCTTAAATACCTTCTCTACAAATCTTTTAAAGCACTAAATTAAGCACTAAATAAATGAAAGAAACACCATATGATTTAGCCAGTAGTAACAATATAATATTTCTAAGGCCATAATAATTGTAACTTCTAGGGGCCATTGATGATAATAAATTGTCTGGTTTTGTGATTTGTCTGTCTTTGGTTTGTTTTACTTCCTATCAGATCCTGATTTTAATCATTACCTTCATTCTGCAGTGGCATAATTTGTTTTCTCTCCTTCATTTTCTTAAGCTGTTCTTTACCTTTCAAATTTCTGCTCATGAAAAAACTAATTAATTGTTTCTATCTTTGCAAGTATAATTTTCTTAATTTTTCTAAATAATGGTATTTCTTGATAGAGTACTGAGACCACATCAGTGCTGCTGGAAACACTGCAGGAGCATTTATTCCAGCTTTGGTTTCCTCTGAATGATGTGTTTGGAAATCAGTGTCACCATACTAGCACAGGAAAAAAATAAAAATACACCTCAGCATCCTCATTGTTTGGTCTTTGACAGGTATGAACCAAATTCCCCTGGAGTGAGCCTGCAGGGTTCCACACAAACAGAGTTTCACACAGACTCTCAAAATTAGGAAACAACTTTATGGAGAGTGGCAACTTTCGGCCTGTCTGGTTAAAGAAATCAGAAACTTCCCTCCTGATGATTTTATAACTCCACCAGAGGGATTTTTGTTGTCATAATAAAAAACAATTCTTCCCTGTTGCTCATTTATTAAAGAATAAAGCCCATTGTGTGGCAAACCTGGAAAAGCAGAAGAGTTCTGGTTCTGTTTATGGCTCTGACACACCCTGTGGAATAACTGCAAATGCTTCCACACATCTCATTTTAGTCACTGCCATAGGATATTTGTCTATCTCCTAAAAATCTGAATTCCTTTAGAATACTGAAATTATTTGAAAAGCTTGAATATAAATGCCCTTTTAGTGCAATATCTCTCTTTAATTCAGATTTCTGTGAACATCTTCTTCCCTCTCCAAAAGACTTTGGGGGTAGATTTGTCTGTCTGCAATCCCTGTCCTCTTTTAAATCTGTTTTATTCTTTTTTATGTGGAAGGAAAAATAAATCTCCCCAGCAGGACGCAGTGAGTGCTCTCTAAGCAAACTGAGCACAGAGACAAACCCTTGGAGGACAAGGAAAATATCAGCAGGTCAGAGCATCTCTGCTCTCTCACTATTCTGCTACTCCTGGGAGGGACCCACATCTCAGTGAAGCTGTGGCTTTCATTTGTCTTAAAATCATGGAATATCCTCCATTGAAGGGACCCCCAAGGACCATTGAGTCCAACTCCTGGCCCTGCAAGGACAACTCCAAGAGTCCCACCCGAGAACTTGGGCCAAACATTTCCTGGGCTCTGTCAGGCTTGGGGCTGTGACTATTCCCTGGGGAGCTGTAACAGCTCCAGACAAGAAGTGCCCTGCAGTCCTGTGTCATCACTGGTTTCAGGTTCATGTGACTGAAAAGAGAAAGGCAAAAAGTGAAACATCAGCTGGAAGTTAGTGAAGCAATCAAAGGCAGAGATCTGAAATAACCTCAGCTGCTCAACACTGGGACAAATTACCACAGGAAGTGATAAATTGTTCTCTTTCTTGGAGACCTCAGCTTAAAACAATCAGCTCTTCCTGGGAAAGTGCTGTGGTTGCACACAAGCTGGCGGATTTAAGATGAGAATTGCTAAATAAACTTCTAATTTAGAAAGTCCAAAGCAGACATATCCTAAAGGTAATTCATCCTGCCCATTCTTTCTCCTAAGGACTGATTATTATTTTTGAAAGTTCCTACCTGCCTCCATTGACCAAATGGAACCCAAAAAAGTAGATTTGCTTGGCTACCTCAGCATGCATGGCTAATGCAAATATTTTTGTTTTGTTTTGATTGAAATTAATAGCAGTGATGAAAAAACCCTGAAACAAAGAAGCATGAAGTGATTTATTGAGAGTCACAGGACAACAAAATGGTAACAACAGAACCCACATCACTGCAATCAATTTTTAAAATAGCTGGAGCTACACTGCAGATAAGCCTCTAGGTAGAATGGACTATTTTACTGGGGAGTTGGTACAACACTGGAGCTCTGTCTGCTTTTCAAGGTCCCCATTTAAAAATAAAATGAAATAGAATAAAATAGAATAAAATAAAACAAATTAAAAATTAAAAATTAAAAATATA